>JAOWBH010048286.1:0-15318 GCA_028566215.1 Silene coronaria
ATAAGGGAATTAAATTTAATATAGATATATTATGACTTTTAAGCATCATTTTTTCATTATTATCAAATTTACTATAGGCATAATTATATATCAAGGTTCATGACTTTTGAGCATCCTTTTTCCATTATTATGAAATTTAGTATAAATATAAATATGGTTCAATAAGAAATGGTATGCAAAGTTTTGCTTTTTTTTTTACGAAGCGCAAATTTTACTATGATAATATCAAAATTTACATATTATTATTATTTTATTATTAAATTTTTTTAAATTTTAAATTTTAAATTTTATTATAGTTGTTGTTGTTGTTGTTTTACAATATCCATTTTTGGCTTGCCTTTTTATTTTATCTATAGAGAAGTGAATTAAATTAATGTCATGTAATAATAAATAAATAATCCAAGTCACATTAAAATTTGCCATGTGATAATACGTGGATTATGATAATGTCATGTCACATTTAATTTGCCACGTCAAATTTAATTTGCCATGTCACGTTACCCTTTTAATTAGATTTTATAGATATTTAGAAATTGAGCTAGATTTTTGCCTATTAATTAATGAAACCAAATTAGCTGTGGGCCCATTTGTTTCATTAGTCATTCGTTAGTTAGAATTTGTCAAGAGTAATAACATTGAGCGGGATTTTGAGCGAGAATTTTTAAGTAGTGTTAATCTTTTAGTATATAGGGGATTTTACTTCAATAAGTCTTTCTTACGACACATATATCCGTCTTAACTTTAGTCATATATATGCCACTTGAATAGATAAAGATAAGTATTTTACTAACTAGTCATTTTGTTTTTGTCTTATTTAAGAAAGTGGTAGCTAGAATTTATAATTTTACTTTTACTTTATTTTATATCTAATTTTATTAAGTTATTATTGACATATTTAAAGTTGTCCATATTTAATAAAAATCACTTTATTTCACAGTGCATATTTGCGTATACATTAGGCTTGAGAAAATAAACTCAAACTCGAAAAACAGAATAAAAATATTTGAATTAATAATCGATCGAACGCCTGACTTGAGTAACACAAATATTACCTGAAACCCTACTCAATCCGCATCGAACTAAATCTGAATCGAATTCAATAATAACCGAATGATCCCCAAATGTGAATATATCTGAACTAATAAGAACTAAACCGATATACCATATTTAAAAAAATATATATTTCTCATTAAAATACACATTTTAAATGTTTTTTCATTAATTTTTTATTTACTGATGATATTATGAATTATTAAATTCAAATAATTATAAGGTACATTTAATGATTTAAGCTAATATCTTTACACACTGAACTACATGTTATTTGGCGGCTATAAGGCGAGTAGTTTGTGTGTAAATAATTAGCGAAGGCAGCGGTTGTAATGGGACTAATAGCTATCAATACTCGCTCTAAAACCCGACTAATAGGACTGCTTAGGATACGCAGGAACTGTGGTTACATTCGTGTTCTATTTACGTATCTCTAATTGATGAGCCGCGCTTATTTGTACTAAAATATTCATGACATGTTTTACTACCGTGCGTTGTGTTGAGTACTCTCTACGATGGTATAAATTCCAATCTTTACATGATGTGCTCTACGTAGTGTATTGCTTATTGTGTAATACACAAATAGTACGTAGGAAACGTCACTCGCAATATCAAATTTCACTACGATACGTGCTAATGAGGTTGTTCACACGATTAACCAAATTGGGGAACGCGGAGCAACAACTAATGTAAGGAAAGTTAAAAAACATATATTCAATAAATAAGTATTTTTTGTTATTGTGAGTTGTAATCCTAGTCAGTTTCTCCCAATATATATCATTTATATTTAGTTGGGTTAGTAATTTGTAAGTTTTTTTTTTTTTTTGCAGCCTAGTTGTTTAATCAAGAGTTAAAGATCATTTTTATGTAAGTTTCTATCGTGCAAGCAGCCTACCATCGTGATCAAGGGTGTGAGATGAGACTAGTCTCCAACATTAATCATGGTTTAGTACAAGCATTAGTATTCAGTAACATCAAAGTTTGGCTAAACCTGACTGCCACTAACCTTCTCCATACGCATAATATTATATTATTACTACTGTCTACTACTATTAAGTTGGCTAGAAATAGGGTTAGGCTCTAGGAAATTGTTGCCGAAGTTAAAGTTGCCTTTTAGTTGGGGCCGATTTCAGGCTTTGTGAGATTACTTACTCTTAGGGTCGAGAGTCGAGAGTCGAGAGTCGAGACAACTTGATTCGTGACATTATCTAACACATTTAGCAGAGTTTAGTTTTAACATTATCGACTCAAGTTTCTCACTTGAAATTTCATCATGTATTCGCAACTATAACTTCATGTTTACATTATCACAAGTTTCAATTATTTTGCTTTTAACTTAATTGTTAAGTACATCTTGTTTAGAATAGTTATAAACTTTTAGCTTCATCAAAGTATTATGAGAATCTTTTGGTCATGTTTTACCTTAGGTCAGAGTAAATTATTGGTTTAACAATTTTACCTTACGGTACAAACTTTGAGCTTCATCAACTCACCTCCTAATCTAAAAGAAAAATAAGTTCATGTACACAGTACACAGTACAGTTGGTCATAGTAATGAATCACCACTCCATTTGTTTGGCAGCATCACCATCATATCAATCCATAATCCGTACTAGATAATACTGACCATCAAAAACCCATCTATGTTTACACTTGTGTCTTCTGCTATACTCCATTTATCATCACATCTTCACCACAAACCAAAGGCAAGAAAAATGAGGAAAAGACTGGTGCTTTTTCCGTTGCCTTTTCAAGGCCATCAAACTCCCATGCTTCAGCTAGCTAACATTCTTTACTCCAATGCTTTCTCCATTTCTATAATTCATACACAGTACAACGCTCCCAACTTTGAAACTAGTCCTCATTTTACCTTCCATTCTATTCCTGATAGCTTATCCGAATGCGCGACTTCCAAGAACGATGTTATAGGCCTTATTATTAAGCTAAATGAGCAACTTGTAGCGCCTTTCGGGGACTTAATGGCAGGAATATTGTCTGAAAATGCTGCTACTAAGGAACCTGTTGCTTGCCTGATTACAGATGCTATGTGGTACTTCACGCAGGATGTTGCACAAAACCTTAATCTTCCTAGGATTGTGTTAAGGACTAGTAGCGCAGCATGCTTTTGTGCCTTCTTGTATTGTCCTGTTTTTAAAGACAGGGGTTACCTCTCTGCCAAAGGTATGTTCTAAAACATTTTGGGCTCTAAGTGTTGACGTCCTTGTATATTTAGATGTTCAAAGCTACATATAAGCAAGTGATTCATTGTTTGTTTCAAAATAGAGATCTTGCATCCTAATGGTACGTCAAAAACTGTAACTTCTTAAATTAATATTCACTGCTTACATGTGTTTCCAGAGGTCTTCTAGTAATTCAGTTCTTATCATTATGTAGAAATATTGAACGTCTTTCATATAGAAATGTGTTTCGTTTGAAGGAAAACTGTCCGGTTTAGTTTGGATACGAAGTGGCTGGGACTACAAGTTACTTAAGCTCTCCCACTTGTTCCCAGGGTCGAACCTAAAACCATTTGGCTAAACTAGATCAAGCTTTTCACCAGTTAATTGAAGTGTTTAAGAATTTTTTTACAAAATGTGAGGACATTTTACTACAAAGGCACAGAGTCAGAGAGTGAATCAGAATGAAGCCTATAGGGGGTCAAAACTCAACGACCACGGAAACAACCGCATCATCTAAGTGCCTCAAAGGATGACGGCTAATTCACAATACAGCAAATCTTGTTTGTGACCATCACATAGTTTAGTGAAGTATTACGCTCCAATTTACTTTAGTAATTCATATTTTGAGGATTTTTGTATTTGAGATTTTGCCCAAATAATCATCTATACTTGTTGATTTGCTTTTCAGGCAGTCAGTTGGAAGCAGAAGTGCCAGAGCTTCCACCCCTAAAAATGAAAGATATCCCTATGCACGGCACACCCGACCCCGAACAAACTTATGAACTAGTATGTGCCATGATTGAAAAAACTAAGGCCTCAAGTGGACTCATTTTTAATACATTCAAAGAACTCGAACTCACTTCATTGTCTGTGATTCGCAAAGCAATACCAATTCCAATTTTTGCAATTGGCCCATTTCACAAACAAGTTCCAGCCTCCTCAAGCAGCCTCTTAACACCAGATCAAGGTTGCATTTCTTGGCTTAATGTTCAAGCACCCAAGTCCGTGCTGTACGTAAGTTTTGGTAGTATAGCTGCAATAGAAATGCAGGAGTTTACTGAGATTGCATTGGGCTTGGCCAATAGCAAGCAGGCATTCTTATGGGTTGTACGACCCGGATTGGTGCGTAGTTCAGACGGCGGCGAGCCTCTGCCAAGTGGGTTTATGGAGATGGTTGCTGAGCGTGGTCGGGTAGTTAAGTGGGCACCGCAAGAAGAAGTATTGGCTCATCCCGCTATTGGAGGGTTTTGGACTCATAGTGGATGGAACTCAACTATAGAGAGCATTTGTGAAGGTGTTCCCATGCTTTGTTCGCCTTGCTTTGGCGATCAAATGATTAATGCTAGGTATGTGACTGATGTATGGAAGGTCGGGTTTAGGTTCGAAGACCAGCTAAGACGAGATGATGTCAAGAAGTTAATTAGAAGATTGATAGTGGACAAAGAAGGTCAAGAAATGAGGCAAAGGATTACATATTTGAAAGATAAGGCATGTCTTAGCAAAGAAGCAGGTGGACCGTCTTACAGTTCATTAGAGAGTTTAGTTGCTCACATTTCATCCTTTTAATTTAAATTCTTGTTTTACATCATGAAAGTCCAACTCTTGATTTTCCTGACACAGACTCAAGTCATCAGGTGTGTAACAAGTCTTGAATAAGAACCCATAAACCCAAAATGCCTCGACTGACCCCGACCCGAATAACCCATTTACTAGATCTACCCATAACCATCCACATGACCAGTCGGAATCGGCGGAATGATAGATTTAAATGGTCTAGTCATCACACATTTCTTTAATTCCAATTGACCAACAAATCAGTAAATATAAGCATTTGTTTAGTTCCATTTGACTACGCAACGAACCCAAACAAAACAAAACAAAACAAAACTTGATCGCAGATCCATCCTTATAAAACTGAAAGAACCTACCTTCCAAACTAGTGGTGATTGATTAATAGCACCATTTCTCTCTACCAAACCCTCAGAATATGCTTTTCTCAAACCACTACATAACACACAGCACTAACTAATAACAATAATAACAGTAGAATCATTCATACCAAATAACTCAATAATCACCTTCAATGGAGGTAAAGAAGCAGAATGAAAGTAGACTAGTCCTGTTTCCAGCACCATATCAAGGACACAACACACCAATGATGCATCTAGCAACTCTATTACACTCCAATGGCTTCTATATCACCATCATCCAAGCTCGATACAATTCTGTCAACCCCGCCACCTACCCATACTTGACTTTTCATTTCCTGGACGACGGGATACCCGAAAACACTGTCCCTGCACCAAATGATTACACTGACATACTATCAGTTCTCAACAGACATTGTTTGGAACCCTTTAGAGAATGCTTAGGTGAGATTCTGAAAGGAAATTGTATTAGTTGTTTGATTGCTGATCCGATGTGGGACTTTACCGCTTCTGTTGCTGAAAGTTTTAAGTTGCCAAGGATGGTGCTTAGAACAGGTAGTGTGTCTACATTTGTTGTGTATGAATCTTTGCAGGTGTTCAAAGACAAGGGCTATTTTCCCCTACAAGGTACTCTTCTCACTTGCCTTTGCCTAACTTAATTGCTAAATTTCTTGCTGTTAACTAGAAAATAGATACTTTTTGTTTATTGTTGTATTGGTAACCATATGGGCAATTTACTGTACGGGATTCGAACTCAAGTCATGTATATTACACCTGTCATGAATAGATTTTGGAGGCAGAATTAAGGATACATAGTTGATAATTGATACATAGACTTGCAGATTGATGGATAATGATGCAGTGATGCGAACATGGTAAGCTTGGTTCCTTTTTTTTGGGCCCATGGATTCATTGACAATGAAAATGGATATTTCAATGTCCAAGAATTAGTTTCTGTGAATTGAAAAAGAAAAAAAAAAATCGAATTTTTTCAACACTTCGCAGCTCTATGAAATTTTGCTGCTGATGTTTTTTGTAGTGTGCACTTATGATTAATAATTACATTTTCGGATATATATAGTATCTGAATATTTCGGATTGTGGAACCTGACAGATATGGATTGGATCAGGGTCCAAGTTGGATGCCACTGTTCCTAAATTAGATGTAACATGATGAGAGAGCGAAGCGCTAAAGCATTGCTAAGGCAATACTTCTATATGTTCACCTAGTCAGCGAACCTGAAGCATAACACGATATAAAATAACCTAATTATAAGCTGTATATTACTGAAATCTATCAAGAGTTCATAGGACAGATGCATTTAACAATGACACTGACAAAAATCTGATTTCTCTTCAGAAATACAGAACAATGCAGTATATATGTTATTCAACTTGTTCAATTCCTTGTTTCAGAGTCTGGATCAGATGAACCAATGCTGGAGTTTCCTCCATTCAAAGTTGGAGACCTGCCTCCAGAAGTGCAGCATGAGCTAATAGAGACAATAGTGAAAGAGACCAACAATTCACAAGGACTTATTTGCAACACGTTCGAGGAACTCGAACTATACTCAATTGCTAAAGCTCGCAAGGCCCTTTCAATACCCATCTTTCCAATAGGTCCACTACACAAATACTCCCCAGCCTCTGCACCAAGCATATGGACACAAGATCAAACATCCATTTCATGGCTAAATACACAAGCACCCAAGTCTGTACTTTATGTGAGCTTTGGTAGCCTAGCTGCAATTAGCGAAGATGAGTTTCAAGAGATTGCCTGGGGACTGGCTAACAGCCGGCTACCCTTCTTATGGGTGGTTCGCCCCGGGTTGAATGAAGGCTCAAAAGCCACTGATTTATTGCCAGAGGGTTACTTGGATATAGTACAAGGAAGAGGGCACATTGTCAAATGGGCCCCTCAGTTAGATGTTTTGTCTCATCCATCTGTAGGAGGGTTTTGGACTCACTGTGGATGGAACTCGACTTTAGAGAGCATTTGTGAAGGTGTGCCGATGCTTTGTTTACCGTGCTTTGCTGATCAGGATATGAATGCAAGGCATGTAACTGATGGTTGGAAGATTGGGATACGAATGGGGAAGGGGATGAAACGAGATGAAATTGAGAGGATGATAAGAAAATTAATGGCTGAAAAAGAAGGTGAAGAAATGAGAAGCAGAGTTACGACTCTTGAAGAAAAAGCAAGCCTCTGTCTAAAGAAAGGTGGCTCTTCATACAATTCTTTAGAAAGCCTCATCAGCTACCTCTTGTCATTTTGAGCCGCGTATTTCTCCTGCACTTTGCGACTTGTACCACCCTGCTAACGATTCATGAATAAGAACTAGAAAGTAAGAAAGAGAAGATAAACTGTCAACTCTGTCAGTTGATAGTTATCTTTCCTTCTCTTGACAGTTCACAACGCCCTCGTTTCGTATGTATACGTAATACATCATTACATTGTTCTATCTCCAAATTTATACTCGTATAGCATTGTGTTTCAAAGATTACCCTTGAACAGAATGCACTTTAATTATTCTAAGGCAAAAATAGACTAGACAACAATGTGTTAATGGTACTCCATATATTCCAATAATTACTTCTCTTAAACTGCATATTGATGCTCGGTTACTATGTCTTTCCGAAAGTTGGAATCATGTAAATGCAGGAGTATGAGATAAAGTGGAGATGAATGAAACCAGAGCGCCAATTCATCCAAAAACTAAAATAGTAAGTACAGTAGATTTTAGGAAAACACTTCACCTCGAATTAAAAGAGGCCTGTGCTCTTTAAGGTCGTCTGCCCCAAGTTCTCGCAGTTTAGCTTCTTCAATTCTCGAACTCCCAGAGTACGAAATTGCCTATTTTCTGCAATAGAACCACTGAGAGTGTTAAAACTTAAAAAGTAATAAAAGTATTGAAGAAATCCAAGTCTATTGGTTAAGATTAAGGTAGTAGGTGCATTAGGTGACAAGTTCGAGTCCCCTTGTTTTATCAGCCTTGCACATCATATTGACTGCTAAGCTGTTACAGCCATAAATAATGCTCCTGGTCTAATTACTGCCTTAAAAACATACATTCATATTACATAATCAACACAAATAATATAAGACGACCATTTTATTGATTGAACACATTTGTAACTATCAATAAATGAGTGTTTTCATATATACCGTCTCACACTGCAAGACGGACTTGCACTATACTTACTGTCATTTTAAATAGGGTAAAAGATGCCAGGAATTAGACTTGCAGTCTCATACACGAGTACTATGATAAGATGCCAGGAGTTAGATTGTTAGATATTATATTCATTCTGAAGGACACGTTATAAGTACTGATATCATACACTACATTTCTTGATCCCCTAGTCACATGGTTTTGGCTGTATATACATATAAGGTTCGTCTTTTGTAATCTTCAATTGTTGTTTTTTCGGAAACTTTTAATGAAAATCACTGCAATAAATAGAAGACAAAAAAACTAGTCACAACTCACAAGAATACAAGATACACATCTCACTAATCCAACACCACAGTCCACATAAAACAGTAAATGACAATGTTGCCCTTCTGAATGAAACTGTCGAGACTCATATAAAGCCATTGGTTTTTTTCTACTAAGAGTATGCGTAGGATCGGGTCCTGAGGCTATTGCTGACATTGTAGCTTCTGATTATATGTCAACTTTTGAGTTCTACAAATTATCGTCTTCTCCCATTTACAAAATACTACTCATGTCCCACCGAATTGTAGATCAAGATAGAATTTTGAGTCTACTTCTATCCACTGAAACTCAAGTCCAAGCTTTACAGCTTCAGTGACTGACCAAAGTTCCAATGGAGATAGGCAAACAGCAAAACAAGTTAAATTGCAGACTGCTCATGTTCCCTGCGCCATTTCAAGGCCATCTAACACCAATGATGCATCTGGCAAATCTCCTCTACTACAAAGGCTTCTCCATTACTGTCATCCAAACCACTCATAATCCTATAAACCCAACCAATTTCCCAAACTTGACCTTCCATTCGTTGGATGATGGTTTGTGTGAGGCGTATTCCAAGTGCCCGCCTCCCGATTCTTTCAAAGTCCTTGATGATATAAATGCCACGTGCACAGAACCCTTCAGGGATTGCATCTCTCAGATTCTGAAAGATGCAGCTGGTGCCACAGACCAGGACCCTGTTACCTGCCTGATCGCGGATCCTATCATTATGTTTGCAGGTAGTGTTGCGGATAGTTTTAATCTGCCTAGGATCTCCCTGAGGACAGGTGCCATGTCAACCTATGTTGTTTACAATTCTTTGTCTGTCTTGCGTGAAAAAGGCTGTTTCCCTCTTGACGGTACTTTCTAATCTTTAAATCTCCTCTTATATATATTATCAGCCACTCAGTCGATCTTTCTACCCATAAGGTCACATGTAAGAATCCCCTCAATTGCATTGAACTGGCCTTAAGCCTTCATGCCAACAAAATGTCAATTTCCCTATGGTACTAGTTGTGGATATTCATTTCTTAACATGGGTAGGCAACTAAGATGAAATAAGAACCAATGTTTCTTTCCCGTTCCAAATGCAGCCAAATATTTCTTATAGTTCAGTTCTAGGTTATGATAGAATAAAGCAAAACGACTTACTAAATTGGTTGTTGTTCAATTTATTGTGAAGTAGGCAATTCTCATTTATGAGTAGCGGAAAAACAACCTTCTTGTGTTGTTAATAAACGAATAAAACTGCATACATTCAACCTCCTTACCCCGTCTTAGGCATGAGCACATGGGTAATGTTTTTTTTTTTTTTTTATATTGTATATGATACACTGATACAGTATATACCTGTAGATTCGACCGCCCTTATCCCCTTATCTGCAGCAGTTTTTATTGCACTGGGCTAATTTTGCTGTTAATCAAGCGCATTTACCTGTCTCTTCCTCTGCAAATTACAGAAACCAAGTTAAATGAGCCACTACTAGAATTTCCACCACTCAAAATCAAAGACCTTCCTGCAGAGACACTACATCATACATTTTCTGTAATGTTAAATGAGATTAGAACTTCCCAAGGAATGATCTGCAACACCTTTCAGGAACTTGAAGATGAGTCAATAGCTAGAGTTCAACAAATGCTTCCTTTTCCCATCTTTCCCATAGGTCCAATACACAAATATTTACCAGCTTCCCAAGTGAGCATGTGGACAGAAGACCACACATCCATTGCCTGGTTAAATACCAAAGCACCAAAGTCGGTACTCTATGTTAGCTTTGGGAGTGTCGCAGCCATAAGCGAGGCTGAATTTTTGGAGGTAGCCTGGGGACTGGCCGACAGTGAGCAGCCTTTCCTATGGGTGGTTCGGACTGGTTTGATTCAAGGGTCGGATAATAGGTATACATTGCCTGAGGGTTACGAGGACATTATGAACAAAAGAGGACATATTGTGAGATGGGCGCCTCAAACAGAGGTATTGTCTCACCCTGCTGTTGGCGGGTTTTTGACTCACAGTGGATGGAACTCGACCATGGAAAGCATTACTGAAGGGGTTCCAATGCTTTGTCTACCGTTTTTTGGAGACCAGCCGATGAATGCAAGATATGTGAGTGAGGAATGGAAGATAGGTTTGCAGTTGGAGAAGGGCATGAAAAGAGAAGATATCACAAAGGCAATAAGAAAACTGATGGTTGAACAAGACGGAAAGGAAATGAGGAATAGAGTCAGAGCTTTGAAAGAGAAGGCAGATCTTTGTCTCAAGGAAGGTCACTCTTCTTACAAATATTTAGATGAACTAATCAGCTATCTATTAGCATTGTGATATACATTTATATTGTATGAAAGAACATCAAGTAAATTGACCATCGTCTTCAGTCTAATAATTACGGAGCACAACAACATGACCCCATTGTCGCACGAGGTCCCTCAAATAGCGAGCTAGGTATCGTATGTACGTGGCGAAAAGCAGAAAATCCCTATAAGTTATTTCTAAACAGCCCAATAATGAAAATTAGCTTAGGAAAGAATTAGAATACAGTAAATATGGTCAACAAAATTGTATCCCAATCATTCATACAGAATTATCTATTTATACATTAGATAACAATTATTTTTGCTGCTTTTGAAAAAGCTTTTTTCAACGTCGAGAATAAAACTGGAAACTAGGATATAATTCTATACTGTCAAAAAATCTGAGCCTCAAATAAAAGATCCCAAGACATTAAATGCATTCAATACTCTGTAACAATATATGCTAATGTTGGATAGTGAGACATTTGGGGAAGACGGAGATGATCATGGGGAAGACAAAGTCACTCGGGTGAGACTCCGTGAGACGACAAGAATGACGGGTGATGGGTTCATTTGAATTCGTTAGGCCTTCGTCCAATGTACTACTGTATGCCAATTTACACTTATAGATAGACACCGCGTTTCAAAGATTACCGTTGTATAGACTGCGCTTACTTTAATCAGTTTAAACTTTAAGGCACAAATAAACTGGACAGCAATATGTAAATGGTACTCCATACTTACTACTCTTTAGCACATGGATGCACGGGTCCTTCGTCATTTCGAGTACTGGAATCATGTAAAGTAATGGATTAGAAGACATAGTGGATATGAACTTAATTCATTCGTCTAATAAACTAAAATTTTGAGTACAGTAGATTTCAGGAGAGTACTTGCCCACTATGGTTGTCTACAATGCTCCCACATTTTAGCGTCTTCAAATCTCGAACTCCAGAGTGTAAGATAACCTGTTTCGAAGGTAGATTGTCCCATTTTCTGCCAGACAGAGCCACTAAACGAGTTTTAGAGTTAATTGTCTAAGGCGGTTTTACACAAATTTTCATAAAACAGGACCTTTAATAACCATTTTTACCCACTAATAAAGTTGTGTTTGGTTCCATTTTACAACTATCTTAGTGTAAAATCTTATCACAAGACTAACTCTTGATAAAAATGATGCATAATGTGACATATAATTATTATGGAACACTTTAAGAGCAATTTTATCCTAGAGAGATCCACTAAGCAAGCCCCAATTTAGCGAGTCATTTTGCTTTATTCTATCATAATCGAAACAAAGAGGAACAATTCCTTTGCTACATCGGATACCATGAGGAAATATTTAATTATGTTCCTAGTTTAATTACTAGCTTAAAAACAGACTACATTCATAATTTCATATAAAAGGGGTAAAAGTTGGCATGAGTAGGAGTGTAGGACTTGAACTCTCACATATTAGTAAATCTGGCAACCTCCAGGCAACTGCTGATTCTAAAATTGGCATTCAACACATGGTTTCCAGATCCCTTGATATACAATTTAATTCTTGAACCATTGTCTTTTCAGGTAGACTTTAATTCTGAATCACTTCAATTAAAATGAGACGAATAGTAAATGACAAGAGAACCCAACAAATAAAGCCATTGGATTTTTCTACTTAAGAGGTTATTGCTGGCTTTGTAGCTTCTCACTATATGTGCACTATTTATTTAGTTATTCAAATGCTTACCTAACATCGAAACACTCACCGATAATAGATCAAGAGAGAATTTTGTGCCAATACTTGTATCCCTCGGGCTATTTGTTCCAATGGAGATACTCAAGCAGCAAAACAAGATGAATTGCAGACTACTCATGTTCCCTGCACCATTTCAAGGCCATGTAACACCAATGTTGCATCTGGCAAATCTCCTCTACTTCAAAGGCTTCTCCATTACTGTCATCCAATCCACTTATAATCCACTAAGCCCAGCCAATTTCCCAAACTTGACCTTTCATTCTTTGGATGACGGTTTGTGCGAGGCGTATTCCAAGTGCCCGCCTTCCGATCCTTTCAAAATCCTTGCAGATATGAACACTGCATGCAAAGAACCCTTCAGGGAATGCATTTCTCTGATTCTGAAAGATGATGCTGCTGCCACAGATCAGGACCCTGTTACCTGCCTGATCGCTGATCCTATGTTTTTGTTTGCAGGCGTTGTTTCAGAAAGCTTTAATCTGCCTAGGATTGCGCTCAGGACTGGTAGCTTGTCGACCTATGCTGTTTACAACTCATTTTCATCCGTGCTTGAAAAAGGCTATTTCCCTCTTAATGGTACATCCAAACATTAAAATCTCATCTTATTAACAGTCAAGTAGTCTGTTTTCCAATCAATAAGGACCTTACAGATTTGAATTCCCTCCCTTATACTACACAGGCCACTGAATATTTTATCATCTTATTATCAGTCAAGTAGTCCTCTGAATATTCTTTACTTGGACAAGGGTAGGCTACTGAGATGAAATCATGAAATATATTTTCATTTTAAATGAAGTCAAGTACAGAGTATTTCTTTACATTGGAAACACGCCCCACCCCATCATCAGCGGGAGTCTTTGAGTCACTGGGTTAGTGTTGTTATTGCTGTTGATTGAACATTTACTGTCTCTTCCTCCACAAAATTTCAGAAAGCAAGTTAGATGACCCAGTACTGGAATTTCCACCTCTGAAAGTCAAAGACCTTCCTCCAGAGCCACTACATCATCTACTAACCAATATGTTAAACGAGATCAAGACTTCCCAAGGAATGATCTCCAACAGCTTTGAAGAGCTTGAAGATGTCTCAATAGCTAGACTTGAACAAACCCTTCCCTTTCCTATATTTCCCATAGGTCCAATACACAAATATTTACCAGCTTCCAAAGTGAGCATATGGACAGAAGACCACACATCCATTGCCTGGTTAAACACCAAAGCAACAAAGTCGGTACTCTATGTTAGCTTTGGGAGCGTCGCAGCCATAAGCGAGGCTGACTTTGTGGAGGTAGCCTGGGGACTGGCTGACAGTGAGCAGCCTTTCCTGTGGGTGATTCGGACTGGTTTAATTGAAGGTTCAGATGATATTTATACATTGCCTGAGGGTTACGCGGAAATAGTGAGCAAAAGAGGACATATTGTGAGATGGGTACCTCAAGCAGAGGTATTGTCCCACCCTGCAGTTGGCGGATTTTGGACTCACAGTGGATGGAACTCGACCATGGAAAGCATTACTGAAGGGGTTCCAATGCTTTGTCTACCGTTTTTTGGAGACCAGCCGATGAATGCAAGATATGTGAGTGAGGAATGGAAGATAGGTTTGCAGTTGGAGAAGGGCATGAAAAGAGAAGATATCACAAAGGCAATAAGAAAACTGATGGTTGAACAAGAGGGAAAGGAAATGAGGAATAGAGTCAAAGCTCTGAAAGAGAAGGCAGATCTTTGTCTTACGGAAGGACACTCTTCTTACAAATATTTAGATAGGCTAATTAGCTACTTATCAGCAATGTGATTTAGTACGATCACATCATTACCCCATTATCGCAAGAGATGAGATATTCAACGAATGACCCATTATGAAAATTATGTTAAAAACGGCATCGATTACAGTAGGGTAAACAAAATGGTATCCTAGTCAATAGTCATTACACAGAATGACAGAATCATGTGTTTGTGCACTCAGTCATTTTTTTGGGCTGCTATTGAAAAATGTTTCTCTCATAAATTATACGTACTACTAGAAAATACTGATACAGTCATTTTTAAACTGTCAATGTCAAATAAAATGTCGCAACATATTCAACGCATTCAATACTCCGTAACCATATATGGTAAAGGGGCGGAATCAGAATTGAGAGTCATAGGATCAAGATTCTATAATAAGAGATTTCGAAGGAACTTACCCAATATTCTTCTCGGCGCCGGCGAGACGCCGTCAGTAATTGACGGCGACCGAGTTAGGCGAGTTTGTTGCTGCACTATTTTACCGTCTTTCCGTAACGGCCTTGGGTAACTGTATACGGGTAATTTTTTTTTATTTTTTTCGGTGACAATACGGGTAAATTTTGTTGAAAGGCGTAATAAGTTCGGGTTCACCAAATGTATAAGTTGGACGCGTCCAGTCCATTTGTGAGACTAGGTCGACAGGCAGCGGCCAGCTCTAACTTTTTTCTTCCAACAACTCTCTAGCCCTTTAGGAAACATTCTATTAAAATAAAATAAAAGGGTACTCAAAATAAAAATATTTATTACTTGATCGAGGCTAAGTCGCACACCTAATCAAATATAATACCCAAGGCACAGCTAAATGTAGTACAAAGGGGTCGAACACAAGGAAACGGGATATTTCATTAAGAATTGCTATGATTTGACTTCTATTC
>JAOWBH010048506.1:0-15304 GCA_028566215.1 Silene coronaria
ATCGTAATGTTTGATAGGGGTTAGGATTAGGATGTTAATTGTGTTAATAATATAAGGGTAGTTTTGTAAATTATACGGGCGACATTAGTAATTTTCGTGCGACAAAAAGAAAAAGTGTTAATTTATATTCAAAACCTAAATTAAACGGGTTGATCTATTGGATCAAAGGTAAATTAATGATTTTTTAAAAGTATTAATTAATTTTTTAAAAATATGAAAGTAATAATAAAAAATTAATTTTAATTTTTATAAATGATTTGATATAAGTACGTCAAGTAATAAATAAAATTAATTATGATCTATTCTGATATACATTTTGAGTCTAACCCAACCATGCCAACTCATGACCTGTGTAACCTGATACGTATTAATCTACAGATGGAAGTAAACTATGTAGGTCCATCGTGCTAGGAGAAAAAATGGCACGTATCAGGTTACATAATGCATGTGAAATGAAAATGGCGACCCAGACACAGTCCACAACCTATAGCGTGTTGTATTTTGCTTGAACGTGCTTATGTAAATCCTCAACTTCAGCCTTATTTGTTCGTATTTTGAACATGCCATGCATGGGCTAGGTCCAGTCTTTTTCCTCAAATTTCGGCTCAGGCACAAGTGCACAACCCTACACAATGACAACCATCATCCACTTGCATCTCATTTGGTCAATGAGCCGGCCCATTTCCTGGTATAATTCGACCCGTCTTTACCCTTGTGACAAATAGTGTCCATCTACAATGAGAATTTGTGAAAATCGGTAGTCAGTACACTACAAGTTACAACTCTCTACAAACTATTTTCAGTTATCGAGGAATCAATTAGTCGTTTAATAAAAAACAAAGATCGATTCGGAATTTTGACTAGAGCACCACCGGACGACAACAAGTTACTCTTATATCGATACGACCATTGGCATTCAAATATACCCCAGATTACGGAATTTATCCCTGTCGCGATTTTGTTTGGGCTGCAGAAGTACTGCTATATTGCAGTTAGATCAAAAGTTCAACTTTCCTGGAACTATACACATAGTAAGAAAGATATAACAGTTGCAGATGCAATCTGAAGCACTTCAGGGAATTTGCACCAACTAATATGATGTGCTTAAAATGCGCAAAAGTAAGATAACCTGAGGTTATAGTCTCTCGATAACCGTACAAAAATTCAGTAACTATTACCAGGTCCAAGTTCCATTTTCCCTTTTTTGACTTCTTGAGATAGAATGAGTTACATTCGGTCCAAAACATGACGCGAACAACAAAAAGTTCATTCTGGGATTTGAGTACTATCAGCCATCAGTTCAGGGTATACACAGGTGTAAGATACAAATGCAGTCAGTAGGACTTCAGAATGCTGACAGAAACCGATAGCTGGTTCAGAAGATACGCACAGACTAATATGACGTGCTTAAACTGCTCAACAGTAAGCTAAACTGATGTAAGATGTTAGGTTTCCTTGAAGTGAGTCTGTGCAAAAAGGCATGCGCTACTATCAGCAGAACTACGCTCCATTTTCCTTTTCTCGCTTCTCAGAGACGGAATGCACTATGTTCAATCGAAAGCGTGACACAAAAAACAAAAAACAAAATTGCATCTTCTCTAAAATGAGGAAGCTCAAATTAGTACCTCCCACCTTCCAAATTGCCTTCTAGCCACTTAATTCTCGAAATGCTTAAACAATGGAGCTCCTCCAAGAAAAAGATGAAGTCACTCGAAGGTCGCCCTGGAGCAATATTGACGAATCTGTCATACCCGATGGTCAATGCTTTGTGGACATTGTAGCCGATATTTTCATCTGGAACCCCAAATGTCTTCCTGACATGATTAAAATACCAGTCAAATATCAAGCTGCACTCTTCTCTGAAGCTGTTTCTCTCTGGTGCAGCCAAATGCCTCGAGTCAAAACTGACCGATTTATATCCCGAGACAGAGTGCAGTTGACCGTGATCATATCTCAAACTTCTTTGACTATTTTGCGAAAGTGTCTTCTTGTACCAATGGTCGATAATGAATTTGAAGGTGCTGCACTCTCCCAGGGGAAAAGGTTCATCACTTCTTTTACCATCTCCTCTTTTGTTGTTATAACCAGGGTAGTCTTCGATTCTGAAAGGAGCGCATTCGGTCAACATAAGCGAGTTGTGGTTTGCAAGTTCTTCTAGATTCCAATCGCGAAAGGGACCAGATATTTTGTGACTGACATGGATTTCACCATAAGGTCGCAGCATTCCACTTGCATTGTGAAAAAAACCCTGCACAAGTCCTTTATGCTTTCTAAAAAGGAGAGAACCGTATAAAAACCGTCAAATATCTATTGCTAAAAGCCAAGTATGAGCCTACGAAGACCACATTTTAAACAAACTTATAAAAGAAGAGCTTATCACAGAAGTATGGGGAAGAGAGAAACAAGCGGCGACAAAAATACTTTCCTACTCCAGTACTCCTATACAAAGTACATGTTCAATTAACTGCATGCATTCATTTGGTGACATTAGCCTTAGAAAGGGTTCATTTGGTTCACAATTGACACTGAATGAATTGGTTCCTCGACAATTTCGCATGGTCAGTATCATGATCACATTGAGAGCATATGCAAGCGACCAATACAACAACCTTCAAACATTATGGCGACTCAACCAAGCTGTGTCAAGCAGCCTGGGAAAATCATTAACAGTATTGCTTCTACAAAAACATTGTACTATCATTCATTGCATGTCATTCATTTATTACTAAGACAGACTTGGAAATAAAATTGTAGAAGTTCTCTTCAACCTCAAATAATCGAGGCACGCAAAATCAATTAAGAGCAACAAATTCCATTTGCAGCCACAATCCTATGATTACAGAATATATAAATGAAACATACCACTCAGGCATATACTGTTATTAAGAAATAAAGAAAGCCATACTTGATAAGATGGAGGCTGTCTTCTTTCCCATGGAAACCAGCATGCGGAAAGTTGTATACAATACGATCAAACCTACGCATTGTAAGATCAGTGTGTAGTTTCATTCTGGTTGCATCAACCCCATGGATAACGGATGCTCCAAGCTTTTGTAGCGCTTCCAAGTTTGAACTTGCTTTCTTGTACTTCTTTGTCAAAGTATCTATTTCAATGTTGCAATTGCGCATCCTCGAGTTAAATAAAATCAATGCTTAATAGGTAAAAGCACATAAATTCCGGTCTGCCAGGTACATGTTTTGCAAAACACAGAAACATACAGACAGCTTTTAATGTTTAGAAGCAGGGGAATAACGCGGTGTAAATTGAAACATTCAACCATATTCACCATTGCTCAAAACATATTTGGTTGCATCATTGTTATTGTCAACACATTCTCCTTCCAAGGAACGCGAATGTCCACTCATACTCTTTCTCCGGCCTCCGGCCTCCAGCCTCCCCCCAGCTCTAGTTTTGTTAATGGCCTCCCCATTGTTTTTTGATAATCTCGAGGAGGGGAAGATCGCATCAAAGTAATGTACCAATCCTCATACCTCACATAAACAATCAAACAATCAAATTTCTTACGAAGAGAGCATTCATGATTCGGTATCCCAATAAAACAATAAACAACGTAACCAACTAATAAGCAACAACTCAACTGAGATGAATCTATATTGATGAATCAGAAGCATTGAAGGCTGAAGCGTAAACATTGGGAACAACCGAAGAAAAACCCTTCATTGTGTAGTACTCCCTCATTCCTAATCAATTGTTTAAATTCATACATACTGTAAGGGATAATTTAATCAAGGATAAACAAATCAATGAACAGAGAGTATGTATTACATAGTAAATTTCGCATCTTTTGTAGAAATATGAAACCCTTGTTACGCGATCAAAAGTAGTGTAGCAACATGCATTACAAACTACCCATTTCTGATCCACAAACCCTAGTCTCAACTTACAAGTCACAACAAATATATTAAATCACCGAAGTTATACTGAAAAAAATTCGAGAATTTCAACTAAAATTTTTAATTATTCGGTGGGGATGATCGCTGTTGGGGGCAAAAATTACCATTTTGCCCACGCTGACATAACGCGCATATATTGGTTGAATTAAAATAAAGAGGATGGGTGAGGTGGAAAGATAATGGCCATAAATCTACCACATATCTCACGCATAGAAGAATAGGCAAAGAAGGAACACCTATGCAGGGAATATATTAAATCTACCAAATATATTAAATCTACCAGTTGTATTTCCAGGATCTGACTCTCGGCTTTTTGCAGGAACACCTATGCAGGGAATATCAGGATGGCAACCAGGGCCCATCAGCAACCAGGAGATGGCGGTAAACGTGCAACCTACTAGCGGAGCCTGGTTCGGACAGGCGCAAGAACAGCAGACACCAGAATGGCACCCTTACCCCATGTGCAGCATGACGCCAACTCCAGGTTATCTGGCGCCGAACTACCCGCCAGCAGGACCTTGGATGGCAGGTACACCATTTGGACAGCTTCAGCCTGTCTCTGACCCTTTTGCAGGAACAGGGAACAGAATGGAACAGCAGTATCAGGAGCTGAGAGATCTTATCAACAAGATTCCAGGCGTTCCTCGTCCCCTGGAGAAAGCGGCACGGGACAGCTACGCGGATTCTCCCTTCGTGGATGATCTGGCTCTGGCTACCGTACCCAAGGGATTCACTCCACCAGCAATGACGCTCTATGACGGCACCGCAGATCCGCTCGACCACATTAACCAATATAAGCAGAAGATGATGATGGTGGCAGCAGCAGGATCTTTGAAGGAGGCGTGCATGTGCAAAGGGTTCGGTTCAGCATTGTCAGGAGCAGCCCTGCAGTGGTTCGTGAGCCTGCCCAACAGAAGCATTACTTCCTTCGCAGACTTAGTCAACGCATATAACCATCAATTTGCCAGCAGTAGAAAGCCGGAGAAGTAAACCAGCGATCTGTATCAGGTGGTGCAGAGGTTTGAGGAGTCAACCCGTGATTTCTTGAACCGGTTCAATAGAGAAAAAGTAGCGATCCCTAGATACGATATAGCAACAGCCATAGAAGCCTTTAGCCAGGGCCTGCATCAGGATTCAGACCTATACCAGGAGCTGACTAAATATCCGTGTATCACATTTGAGGATGTACAAACAAAAGCAATGACAACAATTCGATTAGAATAAGACTCATATAAGTAGACATATGTTCTGCACCGTTCACTATGCCCCACAGTTGAGGAATAAAAATACAATTTATTCCGAGACGACGTGGCTCGTGCTTATTGGAGCAAATGGAGTAGGTAAGATTGATGACTTGGGTAAATATGGGCCACAAGATCACACGTGCAAATAAAGCAAGAAGGGAATCTTTTTTCTATAAAGGCATTAATAGGTCAACGTTGGATACGAATGTTGGGGGAGCAGTTTGCTAATTTTTAGGAGCTGGTTCAGGAGGCGCAGAAGCAGAATAACTTAAGTCTGGATATCTATAAAAGAGGGAGGAGAAGTAAAGAGAAAGGAGGGGTATAAAACACAGGAAAAAGCATAGAACTCATTAAGAAAAATACTATATACTACTCTTGTATCTCCGTTCTCTTAGATAACTCCATCTCGATTATAGTGAAAGTTGGTGGGATTCCGACTCCCCCCGCGATTTTTCCCACATTGGGTTTTCCGCGTCACCAAATTCTTCATGTCATTCTTTAATTTCGTTATTTTGTCATTCGTTCATACCGTCGCGTTTACTTCACTCGTTGGCCTTAGATCGATCGCGTTTACCCACAAATTAAATCGATAATTCGGTAATTTTTTACCAAAACAATCACCATCGTTAAATGACAGTAATATCAAACTCTAGTTAGCCAATCATTACCGATTAATGTTGATCAGTTGACTATATAATTGAATCATCCCTTATGTATTATTATTATGAGATTTAATAATGTGATTGCACTAATGTTGAGGACACTTATTTCAACAGGAACTCGAACGAGTAACTATTTCTCGATCGAGTGCTCCTGATACTCGACCGAGTGTTATTTCTGTATAGATTATGTCAGCTACTAGAGTCGATGTGCTCGGCTGAGTAAAGATTGTACTCGACCGAGTGGTGGGTTCTCGGTCGAGCTTGTGGTGAACTCGATCGAGTGAGTTTTGTGCACTCGTTCGAGTTGGGAGGGTACTCCACTGAGTGGTTGTGACTCGACAAGTGTGTCTGGACACTCGGCCGAGTGTCTCTTCTGGCAAGCTTATTATGTATTGATCTTATACATATCTTTTAACCTCTTTTCTTATCATAATGTTTACAAGAGATGTCCTTTTCCGCCTTAATGCATTATTTTACATATGTATTGGTCTTAATGCATGAGTTAGACAGATCTTATAATGCAAACATGGTGTGATCCCGTCGTTGGAGTCACGCAACAAAATAATACTTATAAACTTAACAAAGAAGCATAGCAAGTAAATCAAGGTCGATCCATGGGACGGTAGTGTGTTCCACAAAGAAATAGGTAAAACTATGTCTAAGGTCGATTGTCACATGGGTTTGTAAAGGATGGAATCAACTAAGCTACTTCAATCAAGCAATAACGAAATGAGAAAACTAATAAAGCGACAAGTAAGAGATGATTATCAATAAAGGAAACGAGCTAGGGTGTCATTGGTTCTTATGGGTCGATCAAGGTAGAAAAGGTGTTGAGTCTCACACAAGTGGATCGGTTCAAGTCGGACTATGAGTCAAGTCTCTCGATCTAATGACTCTACCTAAGTCAATCGGGGTAGCTCTCACGTATGCCCGATCGGGTCACCAACTATTGCACGATCTATCACTTCTAAGGCTCTCGATTATATAGAGGTGATGGACAAATAGAGATTTATACAAGTTCCTTCAATCAAGCATTTCATCAAACATCATATGTGCAAGAGTTAAAACAAAGATCAAAACACAAGTAAAATGATCAAACGCCAACGATTAGACCCTTAATCAAAACCCAATAATCCCCTATTAACCCTAATCAAGTAACTATTCACTACCCATAATCATGTTATCAACAACAAAACTAAATATGAAGAAACAAGACATAAACATGTTGAGTAATAAAAGATTAACAAAGGATTAAAAGGAGATTAGGAATTATACCCACAAAATGAACAATAGATGATAATAATAATATTATAAATCTTGAAATAAATGAAGATCTTGTCACCCAATCTTGTAAAAATCCCAACATTTCTTCAATTACAACCTAGATCTATGAATAATTAAAGAGACATTAAAACCAATTAAGACAGATTAGAGAGATAATCTATATCTAATTATTTTGCTAATATTGAAGGATGAAGGCTAATAATCTTGTTCCCCTCTAATCCTACTATATAATGAGTATTTATGGTGGAAGGATTAGGTTAAAACTAAGTTTAGGGAAATGATTAGAAGTTGGCGGAGATGAAGAGGATCTCATACGAGCTGGGGTGTGTCTCGGATGGGATGGAAGTGATCTCGGACGAGCTGTCTTCTGTCTCGAACGAGTTACTCTTTTGTTGCAACTCTATCTCGAATGAGCTGGTGAGCATCTTGGACGAGATGTCCCACAGCCGCCTTTTTCTTTCTTCTTCACATTTGCCAATCTTTGTTCACCAAGGTCTTCTTGTCTTTGCTCCCTTTTACGTCTTTATGCACGCGTCATCTTTTGGCCATCAAAATGAGTATAAGACGGTGTTTTCGACTAATTTGACTACCTTTCTACTTTCCTACATTTCACATACGACAAGGTAGAAGTACAAATAGGAAGGTTAATGCCATAAAACCGACTACAAATAGGACTAAATGAAAGCAAAATAAGGTTAGTTAGGGGGTATAAAGTGCATAAGATGGAACCACATTAAATATCCTCAAATAGAACCTTTGCTCGTCCTCAAGAAAAGAGATGAACAAGACAACAACCTTTATTAAAACTACTCCTAATAGCATATCCCATACAAGGCAATTAGCGGGCCTTGCTCCGCTCCTTTAACTCACAATAAATTATTCATGACGTAGAATACCTTCTTGCAAGGCAAGTGGGGTCTTGCAATAAGCATACAAAAAAAGGAAAAGGATCCATCCACAAAAGAATAGCTACTTCTCTCATCAAAGTAGAGGAATCAACCAAGATAGAACTAATTTAAGTGTAAATAATTCAATGTAGCCACTAATTCTATAGATTGGTAGTAGGTCTAGGAGGATGTAACCAAATCACCTCCAAATGGTGTCAAATTAGTAAGTCTTTCATCCAAACTTGCTAAAATACGTCGTCAAGGGCAATGAAATGGAAATGGAGCGATAGACCCGTGATGTTAGAAGACAATGTAGGTTTGTGTTGCATTCCCCTCCTCAACGAGACGAGAAGAAGGGTCGTCCCTCTTTGCCAGGCAACTATAGAAGTGAAACCATCTAAAATGTAAGGAAGAACTTTTATTTGAGAGTTTTTATTGGACTTGTTTTTGGTTTATTTGCTTGGTTGTTTCTCGACAACTTTGATTTGGCATTTGATATCACAATATGGCTGACAAAGGGTATGCGTGGAGACCAACAATAGGCAAATACTCGTCCTAGCAACTCGAGAGCAACCCCATATGTATTAAGGGTACTCTAGAAAGGCCTAGAAGTCTCATATTGCACTCCCTAAGCGATCAACAAGTTTTTGATTTGATTTTTGTTTGGTTTTGACTGAATTGAGATGAAAATGAACTCTTTTTTTATTTATGTACGAGTTTTCCTTTTGTTGGCATTTTTAGAGCATGAGATGGCAAAAATTTGGGGTTAGTTGCATGGCTCGGAGGTCACCTTGGAATACACTGCAACCAAGGAATTATCACATCATCGGGAGTGAGCAAATGGTCAAAATGTAAACCCTTGACTAAGCTTTAGCAAACAAGTCAAAAGACACTAGTAGGACACTACCTAGGGTGTTTCGAGTCTATTCTCATAGACAAAGTCATTAATAGAAGAAGTGCCTAAAACGACCTATTTACACTTGTCAAATTTCTCAATTGGGCATTTTCCAAAATTTTCCTAAATGCAAATATATGCCATGATGCAACTAATATAATGAATGTTATAATGCAAGTGTTCTATCAAATAAAATGTCATATAATACAATGCAATACTCCTAACGACACAACCACGCCAACAAAATAGCACCTCATCGTCCTCAACATACAAGCCCATTCTCGTTAAGTGACAATTGAAAAGAAATGGAAGGGAAAAAGAGATTAGAACGATCATACCATGCGGTCTTCATTTCCATTATCGGTGTCTCGAATGAGGCGATATGCCTTATGTGAGAAGAGAACAATACACACAACGTATATAAAATTCTACACTACAAAGTAAACAACATGTTTTTGTGTTTTGCAAATTTTCAAATTTTTAATGATTTTTGATTTTTTTTTGAAAACAAAGAACTTTTTTTAGGATTTCCAAAGTTTTTCAAATTTTTAAGCTTTTTGGATTTACATTTCCCATCTCTACACTTAGAAAGTACATTATCCTCAATGTACACAATGGGAGCGAGAAATCAATGCATGAATGCAAAATGAATGCATGATTTATAAAAATGCAAGTGTACGCTCTAAGCTAAATGTAAGGTTAATTAATAACTAAGTTAGTCTACCATGATGCATAAAACAGTCAAAGAGAGAGCTAATTATAATTAACTCGGATCTCTAGTAGTTGAACTTCCCCAAACCTAACGAAACACTATCTCGAGTGCAAAACGAGGGAATGTTCGACTATTAGAGATCATGCATGAATGCAAAGTGCTCTAAGCTAAGCTACGTGATGCATACTTTCGATTAGGTAGGGAGCTTATTTAGATTAACTCGAGTCCGGTATGATCAATCTTTTTACAAAAAGAATATTTTACAAAGCACTTATTAGTATGCCAAAACTTGGAAAAGATCAAACATAGCCAATGCATGCAATGCAATTGTCATTTTGGATTTTCCCATGAAGGAGAAAAAAAATTGAGCACCAAGTTGTTGCCATGGTGCTACAAACACACGCCTCCTAATGACCGAGGCAACCCATCTAGAGAGCCCAAACATGACTCTACACTACAATGGATGCATATGTAACAAATATTGAAAATATTGAATAAGAGAGAAGAAGGAAAAAGGAGGCGCTTAAAAAATCCAAGGCAAGGATGCTATGAGAGCCATCGTCTCGAATGAGCTTGTTGTCGTCCTAGCTAACCATCTAAGGTCTCATCATCATCACCATCGGTGTTATCATCATCACTTCAGCTATGTTGCTCACCCTCTTCATCATCATTATCATCTTCGTCATCACTTTCGTCGTTTTCCTCGCTTGAGCTATCTTCCCTTTCTTAACTCGGTACTGTTGGTTTGGCTTCTTGACTCGGAAATAGGTCTCTAGGATTGATCAAATCCGAAAGTGAAGTCTCCAGATCAAGGAGTCCTTGGCGAGCCATGTAAACCAAAGAAGGATAATAGGCGTAATATGAACATACCCGATCCTTGTACATTTGATGGTGCATGCTCATCATCAACACCGTCAAGAAATCATTTGTGGCCTCAATACTCGGATCATCACTCTTGTATTATTCATAAAGGAATGGATAGCATGGTGTTATTATTAACGGGTTTTGAGAGGATTTCTTTGCTTTGGAAGAGGATGACGTATTCTTTGAAGAATCCCCCGTGGAAACTACTTGAATTAGGTAGCTCGGCAATCTAGTGCTACCCTCTTGCCGGGGTTTAATGATCGGCAATTTATTATGTGGCAAGTGGATGGATGTAGAATACTTGACTATCCATTCGACTTTGTCAGATTCCTCCACTCTTCTAAGCCATTCGGCACGAAGCACAAGCAAATCTTTAATAAGGAGGGTCGAACCCACCACAGCTTTATACTTGTTGTCAATGTTGAACTGTGGGTTGAAACTTTTGGCAATCTTTGTGATTAGCCCTCCATTCACGATATGCATGATCCGTCTCTCACAATAGTTTAAAAACATCCACCTCTCAACCAAAAGATAGGCAAGGTCTTGAGAAACTCGAAGGCGCCACTCACTCGTAGATATGACTCGAAAAATGAAAGGTCTAATTCCGTCACATTCCCGACTTCCTTTCTAGCAAAAATGGTATGGGCGATGAAGCGATGGGGATACCGATCTGACGGGCGTTGAATAAACAAGGCCGATGTCGACTTATATGACGTAAATTCCCTTCCCGTGAGGGCCTTCCATAGAGGTTTCGGATTAAAACTCTTTCGCTTCTTAAGATTAACAATGCCTAGTTTAAGGCCAAATAAATTTCGGATACCCTACAATGTCATTTTTTGGGTTTCATTCTCCAATCGAAATTCAGTCCAAAATACACCTTCTTTCTTAAACAATTGCAAAGAGCTAATAAACTCAAGGGTAAGGGCTTCGTAAGTCAATTCATGCAAACCGAAGAGGGTCCCTATCCTAAACCAAAGAACACTTTCCATGTCTCTTCTAAAATTTTTAACTTTTGCAATTTAGTGTGACAAGCGAATTTCGAAGGAAGTACATTCGTCTTGGATAATCGGGAGAAAGCTTCTCTATGAGCCTCAGAAATGAACTCCACCTCGGTAAATTTCTCTAATGGTGCAGCGATTGACTCCAACGCCGCTACATCCTCACTTTCCGTCTCATTAATTACCAAAACTCCCTTAGAGGCCATATCTTTTTGCATTTTTACTTCTTGGTGGAGAACTCGGGACATTTGCTTTCCTTTTCCCTTTAGTTTTTGCCATTTGATGATACTCTTTGGTTCTAGTTCTTTGAAATTTGACAAAAGATTAGCCTTCTAAAATGATTTAATCTAATTTTGAATGATTCACTAGTTATCAAATCAAACCCAAAATTAGTAGGATTCTTAAATTGGTGAAGAACCCTAACTTTTTCTTCTTTTGAATTTGGGTGATTTGTTGGGATTGAAAGGCTAATATTTGAATTGGACTTTGAATTTTTGTCAAACTTAAATTTTTGCAATAAATTTGAGTTGATTTGGTGGTGATTTGATTAAATTTGGTGATGAGATGTTTGATTTTGAGGAGAAAATGGTGTGAAATGTGTTTGCTGGTGTGAAAGAGATGAAATGGAGTGTCGAAAATTTGGGGGTATATTACAGCAACTCGGACGGGTTACCACCAGACTCGAACGAGTCAGGCCTCATCTTGGACGGGTTCACGCTTGTCCCGGACGGAATCTGCTTCAGGAAAAAAATTTCTTCTTCATACCACTCATCTCGGACGAGACAACCATTGTCTCGGACGAGATGGTGCCAACTCGGACGAGACACCCACTGTCTCGGACGATATATGGCACATGATCTATTCCGCAATTTTTCTTCCATGTCTTAGACGAGCTGGGCCTCAACTCGGACGAGTTGGGCCTTAGTGTACCAAAACATCAAAATTTCGGAAAATGTATATAAGCTCCGTCCGACCTTCATTCATGGGTGCTTTTATGACGGTTTTTAACCGATCCATCCCCACACTTAATTCCTTTCCCTACACAGACTTAAAACACATAAAAAATGCCTCCCTTGCATTCTCTCATGCAAAAAAGTAAAGGACAATGCAATAACTTAAACAAATACAAGTCTAAGGGTTAGACTAGTATATACTTGATGGTTTAGAGAGGACTCCATCAAAATCACTTTTGTTTTGGTCATTGAGGTAGGGCTAGGACGTTGTTGATATTGCTCAATTTCCTTTTCGAGAGATCGAAGAGTTGTTTAACCTCCATATAGAGTTCCATTAAAGTCTTGGGCTTATCTCCTTCCTCTTTTGTCACGAGTCCCATGTTAAAAAAGTGGAATTGATAAGGACTTAGCAAGTGTTAGCAAATATAGTAGGGCAAAGAAGTTCCCACATAAGGATTATACAATCCTTCGAATTCATTGTCCCATAGCTTATTAACTTATTCATAGGTCTTTCCTATCAAATCGGCATTTTGATTGAAAATAACCAAAGCTTTAGAATCTTCCGAATTGATATCTTCATTTCCCCTTTTTGAGCTCTCGATGCTCACATCGTCTACGTTACACATCTTCTCAAAGCTTTTGTTGAAGCTTTCTTCTTCTGATTCTTCACGAGGTTCCTCCTCACTTGAAGTAGAGGTTTCTACGTGAAAACAAGGTTCATTAAAGCTAGGAGCCTTCATGGTTTTGACCAAATTGAATATGACCTTCTCATCTCCCACCTTCAAGGTTAACATCCCATTCTTGACCTCTATCACCGCTCTGGCGGTATGTAAGAATGGTCTTCCAAGTCTGATGGGTATATTAGCATCTTCGGCCATGTCGATTATCACAAAGTCTACCGGAATGAAAAACTTTCCAACTCTGACGGGGATATCTTCAAGAATCCTTAGAGGTCTTTTTGATGAACGGTCCGCCATTTGGAGCGTCATACTAGTACATTTGCTTTCCACCTCTTTGAGCTTTCCTAGGTCCGCTATATTGTGAGTTATGGTTTGCCATCTCTTCAATCCTAGACCATGTTTGATTGTCATCCACCTCGATTAACATACCATTCGATCCCATATTCAAGATGTTTCTTATATCTTCATATAAACCATTCAAAAATTGTTGCACAAGGAACCACTCACTTAGGTTATGGTGAGCGCATGAACGACATATTAACTTGAATCTTTCCCATGCCTCGTAGAGCATTTCCTCGTCCCTTTATTTGAAACTTGTAATTTGAGCACGTAGTTGGTTTGTCTTTTCTGGAAGGTAAAACTTCTTATAGAATGTTAGAGCTAATTTCTTCCAAGAGTCGATTCCTAGTTGAGCCTTCTTCAAGTTCATTAGCCATTACTTAGCAACTCCAATCAATGAAAAAGGAAACAAGACCCATCTTATTTGATCTTGAGTGACTCCTGTTTGAGTTATGGCATCATAATAGTCATAAAGGGTTTCCATATGAAGATGAGGATCTTCACTAGCCATTCCTCCAAATTAACTTATTTCCACAAGTTGAATGAAAGTGGTTTTAGCAAAAAAAATTCTGGTTAAATGAGCGGGTGTTGGTGTATCATTTAGAAGTGTGTCCTCCGTAGGGACGAAATGTGAGGAAAATTTAGGCATTGTTGGTTGGTTGTTTGGGTGGTTTGTGTTTTTATCTTGGTTGACCTCTCCCTCTCTTGCAAAAGGATTGGTGAACTCCACTACTACACCGTTATCTCCCACGGGGTTGCTTGGTTCCTTCGTAGTAGAAATAGATGTTAACCCAACCTCAAGGTTTCTAAAAGCTCTCCTAATTCCTCTCAACGTTCTTTCGATCTACGGATAAAAAAGAAACGGTTTCCCCCGGATTGATCTTCTAGGCATACACAACAAAAATGACTTTGATAAAGATTAGCAATGTCCTAAGGAACGAAGTTCCCTAAGACAACCAAAGACAAAATTAAAGCAAATAATAAGCACAACAACACACTGTCCCCGGCAACGGCATCTTTTTTGGTGCAATCGTGTCATCGGGATCACATAACAAAACAGTACTTATAAACTTAACAAACAATCATAGTAAGTATTTCAAGGTCGATCCATGGGACGGTAGTTGTTCCGCAAACAAATAGCTAAAACTATGTCAAAGGCCGATTGTCACTTGGGTTTGTAAACGATGGAATCAACTAAACTACTTCAATCAAGCAATAACGAATTGAGAAAACTAATGAAGCAACAAGTAAGAGAGGATTATTAATTAATGAAATAGGGCTAGGGTGTCATGGGTTCTTATGGGTCGATTAAGGTAGAAAAGGAGTTGAGTCTCATAAAAGTGAATCAGTTCAAGTCGGACTATGAGTCAAGTCTCTCGATCTAATGACTCTACCTAAGTCAATCAGGGTAGCTCTCACGTATAACCGATCGCCTCACCAACTAAGGCTTGGTCTATCACTTCTAAGGCTCTCGATCTTATAGAGGTGATGAACAAATAGAGAGTCATACAAGTTATTTCAAACAAACGTTTCCTATAACATCATACCCATGTTGATGTGGAAGTAAAATTTATATTTATAACATAGATTTCGGAAGAAACATTACCATGTGGAATAACAAGTTCACTTTTAATATCCTCCAAGTATATGGGGCAATTTCTGTTCCAATGACTTATGTCATGACAATAATGACATATATCATCGATTTGGGAACTTTTGGTAGTCCTACTACCCATTCCTTCCCTATTGGTGGATCTAAACTTCTTACCCTTTCTTTTGAACCTTTTTCTTTTAATTGTAAGAGCTTTCTTATTAAAGCTCCCACTAACTTCATTATCTCTCCTTGCTTCCAAAGTCAAGGATTCCATATC
>JAOWBH010048617.1:0-24439 GCA_028566215.1 Silene coronaria
GTCATATGCCTTGAAAACAATATTCTTCTATTGCTTTTGATGGCTGTGTTTTTAATGCATGCTACACACTTTGTTCCACATCCATTGTTGTTTATTTTCATTTGTTTCATTCCCTTCCCAATATTACTCATTTGTCTCTGCTGATATTTCCTTTTTAATTTATAGCTTCCATATCTTTATGCTTTAGCCAGTTTTTCATGATTCAGTGTTTCATTTCTTGTTATTAATGTTGATCAATTCTTTTATTACATGATGTAGGTTTATAGAGACTCTGAAGCTACACCTATGGTTTGTTGCGATATTTGCCAGCGCTGGGTGCATTGCCAGTGTGATGGAATCAGGTTAATTTTTGCCTGGTCACTCTGGTTGTCTCTGTTTTCTACCTGTATTGTTTGTAGCTTTGAAGTTATTTGTTATTGCAACAATGACCTGTGGCTGGGTCTAATATTTCCCTCCGTAGTCCTTTCTTAGGAGCTGTTGTCACTACTATAATCCCTGTTTTTATTCACCATTACTAGTTCTGATAGTCACCCTATATTTTACTATAGTTGGCTTTTGCACTTTGATGGATAAACTTGCCTTCATCTTCCCACCACCTGTAACCTTCTCACTCTACGAGCTAACTAGTTTTGGCTGTGTTGTACATGCAGCGAGGAAAGATATTTGCAGTTTCAGATTGATGGAAATCTTCCATACACATGCTCAACTTGTCGAGGTGAATGTTACCAGGTGTGTTGATGAATTACTTCTCAAATTATTAATATTGCGAATTGCAACTCCTTTCTGGTCTAATACAATTGTCATTTTCAGGTTAGGGATCTCGAAGATGCTGTGCAGGAGCTCTGGAGAAGAAGGGATGAAGCAGATAAAGATTTAATTGCAAGCTTGAGAGCTGCTGCAGGATTGCCAACTCAGGAAGAGATCTTTTCAATTTCACCTTTCTCTGATGATGAAGATAATGGTCCAACAAGGAGTTCAAAATTTTCTTACAAAAGTTTGACAGAGTCTTCCCCAAAGAAGATCAAGGATCCATTAAAAAAGTCGCAGAGTAAAAAATATAATAAGAAAAAGGGGTATCAGACACTTTTGGCCTCTAATACCGAGTTCAAGCTTGAAGATCACCATGACAATCACTCACTTGGGTTCAGAGGGAGCGAAGATATAAGTGTTAACCATCCAGATGGACCAGCACTAATTTCTTCTCCCATTTCTGGAAATTTTAGTTCTGACAGAATTGACCCCATGAAAAAGCAGGGCAGTTTAAAACGCAAATATATAGATGATATTACTGGGACCAATGCTGACAGACTAGGTGCTATATCATCAATAACGAACAACAAGATCTGTGATGCTGGCATTAGTGAGGACGTGGGAAAAACTGCCAGCAAACTCAAGGCCGTGAAGGGAACAAAGCTAGTTATACACTTGGGATCGCGAAATAAAACCATAAACCACTCTCCAAGGTCTGATTCTTCAAGATATCCGAGGGAGCAAGATATGATGGCGTTAAATGGTGAGTCTTGTGTTTTTGTACTTTAGATAGCTTCCTGTGTTGCATCTTGCATGGCTATGTTGTTTGCATCTTTTGGTCTTATATGAAGAATTATAAGAACATTTATCTATAGCGTATATGACACAGCACCATTTTTCCAGGGCTCAGTTATACATTAAAACGTCTTGCTGTATTTTTCATGTTTTGGTTTAAAGACTTCTGGATTTGCATTTGTCTTGAGTGTAGACTATTGTTTGGTTCTGCTCACAAATGGCTGTCAGATAGTGACATTTTCCTTTTGCATATTTTTCACCATGGAATACATCTCAGATTACTTATCACTAGTTAAATGCATTCCTGACTTTGTTTAGCAGGAGGAAATGAAGCTGTGAGTCAGCATAGACAGCGTGACAGTGCGACGGAGAGACGAGATGGCGCTGAAAACTCAGATGATGGTATGACTGTATGACAAACTTGTTATTTTGTGTAGATAGTCATCTGAAATGATCATCTGACTCTCTTTCTGTGTGAATCTGCAGGTTTTGGAGTTCATAGCCCCCATGCAGTAGAAGAGGCAAAACCAAGGGAGCGTAACTTAATAAAGCTTGTTAAGGGGAAATTTGCACCTTCCGACACAAATGCTAAATCTGACAGAGGAAATGGATTGTTTATTCCCGAAAAAGCGCAAATGATGTCATCAAAGAGACTCAGTGAAGTGGATGTTGGTACTGAAGGGCTTCAATCCAGTGTATCAAAAGGTCAGAGGTTGTCATTCAGAAGGCACCCCGAGAGCATTGATATATCTGGTGACGGTCACAAGACTAATAAGGCAGCCTCTACATTTGTTAATGCCTCTCCTAAGGACTCGAGGATGTCGCTAAGATTGAAATTCAAGAGCCCTTATTTGGGCTCTTGGGCTCCACGTAGTGATGAAGAAACGGTACCTGTTAAGGGTCAAAGGTCAAAGAGAAAGAGGCCATCGTCTTCAGTAGAAAAGCCTACACATCAGGACGAAGATGCGACAGCATCAGAAGGCCAAAGGAAGGAGATGGGGGACGATACTTGGATATTGAGCAAGTTGGGTAGAGATGCTATAGGAAAGAGAGTTGAGATTCATCAACCATCTGATAACTCCTGGTAAGTGTGCATCTTCATGTGTCATAATTTATCCGATTGCTCTTGATAAAGTTGCCCGCCATGATTTGGCAGACAAAAACAACGATTTGCTTATTATGTTAGTCAATCAAATAAAAAAATGTTTTAAGGTTTTTGCTTTTAGCTGCCCCATAGAGCAAATTATCTTGCTGTAGTGCAAGCATCTACAATGGGGTTAATTGGTGATGGTTCCTGTTTTGCAGGCACAAGGGTATTGTCAGCGATATACTGGAGGGGACTTCGATATTGACAATAGATCTTGATGATGGGAGAGCGAAGAGATTGGAAATTGGGAAGCAAAGAATCAGACTTGTCCAACCAAAACAAAAGAAACTGAAATCGTGAATATTAATAAGCCGGCAAGTTGATGTATCCTCCTTGAAGTTGCCGTTACAGTTGTGGACATTTCTGGCTCCTGCACACTTTCCCTGCTCCTTTGTCTCAGCTCAACTGGCACACATTTCCTGCTCTTCAGCTCAGCTTAAGGCACTGGCTCAGATCTTGCTGTGTACCCCTTGTTTTTGCTAGTTCTCGTGTATCTCATACAGTAGTGACAAACTTAAATGTAGGAATTTTTTTTCCCAGAATTTGTGGTGGGTATTCCTACTTTGTTGTACATGATTAGGAATCTGCAGCCTCAACTGGTTGTCAACTTCATTGCTCTAATAATTATCATAATATCAAGTTTGCTAATTTTTTCGAATTGAAGTTCATCTAATTGTCAGAGATAGCTACATCTGTTTAATTCCAAGAGTTTTTGAAAGGATTCATCTCCTTTTTATAGGAAAGACTAACGAGTATGCGGAGATTTTCTGTTGCCATTATATGCTTTCATATTCTTCTCTGTATTCCTAAACAGCACATTAGTGTATGATACATATCCAGCGGTGGATCAGGAAGACATGATCACAAAATTTCAGTAAATAAGAAACCCAACACAAATACAATCATCAGGATTACACAGGTGGTGGCGGCAAATCGAGGAGCAGCCAAAACCCAACACAATCATCAGAATCAAGATCCTCTTGGATGGCAAGAAAATGTAGGCCTCCACTAGCCTTCTTTGCTGCTTCCCATGCCTCGGCTTCCGAAGTCATCTCAGGTGTCTTTGTGTATGTGGCGTATGTATATCTGGTCGATAGTCCAACTGATAGAATCAAACTACCCCGTCCTGTATCCGCCTCAATGGAGCTCACTTCCAAACCATTCATCCAAGCTGCATTCAATACCATGTACATGACCAAATAGGATTATCTTTGGGAATTGGCATGAAAAATGAAAGACAAAAAGACATAGCACTAAGCATAGCATTCCTCCAAAAAAACAGCAGGGCAGACTGCAGAGAGGTGATTTTATGGTGGCATCAGAGTAACAAAACGATAGGACAATGCACCTGCCAATGGTTTAGCTCGGGAAGTTGCAACAGCTAGCCCAGGGATTAGTGCCTTCTCATCAATTTCATAACCCAGTAAATCCAAGTCTAGAGTAGCCCCAAATGCCGATTTATCTAGGGATAATATCTCTTCCTGCACCGCTGAGATAACGAAAAAAGCCAAGACTAAAAAAGTAAAAACAAGAAACATGTAAACACATAATTCTTCATGGGATAGTGTGAAAATTAAACAAGCCCAGGATGTACCTGAATAAGGCAACTGAACGAAAGCCCATCTTTCCCCAAACAGATTTTCAGGGAGCTCCATAGGAAAAGGGTTATCTAATACCATAAGAGGTTTTGATCCTTTCTGAAAGCCTGGATGGCGTTGATAGATTGTCTCGTACCGTTCTTCCAACCACAAAAGTAATGATAAACACTGTAATTCGGATAAAATGACACGACATCAACAACAACACTGCGCGACATGGGAACATAAATGACGGGCACAGGAATCAGATCCCTTGAATTGGTACTTATAAAAATGCACCTGCAAGTCTGTAACCTAAGAAGATAACTTATTCAAGCCACTATGCTATAATTAGATTCTGTTGGCTGATCTGTGTTAGAGAGTGGTAGTTGCTAACGGTTTATTGATACCCAAAATCAGTACCATCCTCTTGGGTTTAGGGTCAAACAGAAACTCCGCGAGAGAGTAGTAGTTGGTATCGAGATTATCACCCTATCACTATGATGTTGTCGAAGGTAAGTATGTTTACCCTTTTACTTGGAATTGGCTTGATATTAAGCTCCTTGCATGCCTTTGTTATAATAGTCTGCAGTTGAGACCTACACTTAATAAAATTGCATTACAGTCCAAAATCAACGAGCTGAAATCATCCGTCCCACTTTTGAGACGAAAGATGGCACACAAAATGGGACATAGAATTCGCACTGACAATAAAATGAAAAACTATGGTACTGTAAGCAATCAAAAGACCTGAAAAAGCGAATTTTCTGAGGGAGAGGAAGGCATAATTCATCACAAATAGCAGCAATGGCATTCTTCAAAGTGACACTATTGATAACATTATTAGGAAAATACTTGGTATATTGAAGAGACAAGGAGTTATCACAAACAACAAGCTCCCATATCTTTTTACCACGGATATCAAGAATGGGTCTGGAGCAGAAGTCCAATTCCCACTCGACGATGCTCTCGGGTTGGGTTGCAGGGTCAAGATAGCTCATTTCAGCAGTTGGGTCATCATCAACTTGATCTTCAACTTCAATGGGGTCTGCCTCAGACACTGAGCTTTCAGAGACAGAATTGACAGGGTGGAAACGGTGTCGTTTAGACGGGTTGGTTATTGATAGTATGTGATGATGGTGGACTGCAGCAGCGGTAGCAGTAGTAGTGCATGAAAATTGAGTAGGCGGTGAAGAATAAGGGAAAAGGGAAGTGGGTTTGCAGGAAACAGGAGAAGAAGAAGAAGGGTCTCTGAATTGGGTGTGATGGAAGCTTAGAGTTGCCATTGAAGGAATACTGCTGTTGATGCTAAGTGATAAGGAAGAAGAAGTAATACCAGAAAGAAGGGAGAATTGGGAATTACTTCTCAACCACAGACATGTTGTATGCTGTTTACCCTCCAGCTCCAAGGCTCCTATCCAAATCAATACCAATTTGATTCTAGTTAAAATTAGAGATGGTAATTGGGTCATTCCGGTTGTGTCGGATTAATAACGAGTTAGAGTCGGGCGTTGCCCATTTGACAATCTTGAACTTCATATTTAAAATTAATTGTCTTTTCGAGAACTACGACTTGAGAACAAATTTCTGCCGCGTTTGAAACTCGCGGTCAAGAGATATATGGTCACTCAAAGTTTCTTCGGTAAAAAAAAGTTGTCACTTTCTGAACTCGTAAACACGCGTTATGGCATCTTAAACTTTTACGAATAATTTTTTTTGGTATTTCAGGCAAAATATCAAATCTCACGGAAACCGCGTGCATTTTCCCTAAAATTAATTACTACGGCATATATATTTTTTTCAAAAAAAAAATGAAGCCTGAGAGTTAAAAAAATTGTCATGTTTACCTATGCAATAGTATAGGTGTTATATCTAATTTTTTCCTCCAATAAGATAACAAAGCTGTAGTAGCACATTGGCAACCCACCTGCATAATTCACGGCTATGCTACCCTTTTGGTTTTGGTTCAGTTCCGCCATTATCAATATAGATTGTCAAAATATGTTGTATGTCTTACGTTTTCAAGTTTGTACCGACAATTTTGGTTCAAGTTGTTATTCATTGCATTTATTCTAGTTTAAGTTAAAAAAAAAGAAAAGGAAAATGAGAAATAAAAATTCAATTCTATCTTATTTTGAATCACGTTAAGTTTATTTGTGATCAAGTCATCAACCAAGTTGAGTCATTATAGATCACGAGTTGCGACAAATAGGGTTGTTCTCGGCTTCTTGCTTTAACCTCGTCGGTAAAATTAGTTCCAGTTCACCAAATCTTGAAATTAGGCAAACCGGATTTTTTTCTCAACTCTATTGAAAGATGGATATCATTCAATTTGACGCCACAAAATGAGGCGGCACATCATTTACTGAAAGCCTTTTGCACCTTCTTCTCATCCTTACCTTCTCTCTAACGCACCACTTTCTCAGGTATTACTTCTTCATATTCTCAATCATTTGTTTACGTTTTTTTTAATAAACTAGTACTCCGTACTAGTCTAAATTTCCCTTTGTACACGCTTCATCTTCCTAATTCATGTTGTAGCTCACAAAGATTGTTTCTTTCTTCTATTTTATAACTCCTGTTTATAGTTACTTCACAAGTTACTTACTTATGTTGTTGTTGTTGTTGTTGAGCTGTGTGTTTCGTTTACAGAAGCCATGCTGGACTCTTTATGCTAATTCATTGTATTTAATTCTAAGTTCCATGATTCGGTTTCCCAATTCAAGTCTTTGCCTTTTTCACCTTTGGGTTATATAAAGAATTGACCTTTTTTATGGGTGTCAGATTTTGTCATTACAATTGGATTTGCTGTTAGGGTATAATTTTTATTCGAGGTTATAGAAACCATATGGAGGATTATGAAGAAATTGTGTTTCTATGAATGCAATTCTGCCGTGTTTTCATTTGAGATTTGGAATTGCAACTATTTTCGATGGGAGAAAGGTTTTTGTGATTCAAAGTTTAGACCCTTCACATGGCGTGTTAATATTCTAGTTGCCACCAATGGAAGCTACCTGTGCTAGGGTATCTTGTAGTCTGCTTTCGTGCATTATCTTGCCATCTTGGGTATGCAGCTACTACTAAATAGTTGTAATTTGAATATATAGCTTGTAAGTCGAAAGCCTTGACGTTTCGCTTATATTGGGAACAAAAAAGAAGTCTGGGCGAGGACTGCTTTAAGATATGAGTTGGGATTACTGATCACTGCCTCCGATAGTTTATTTGGATATATACACTTTCTTTGTTCTCTTTGAGTGACAGAGCTTTCTAAGATGTTTGCGTAAAGATGTCATGACCACTGAACACTCCCTCTACTACTGTGATGAATGTTGTTTGTGATTCATATTTGCATTCCTATACACCTCCATATTCATGGACGCTATGGTCTGATTAGGGCATGATGAGGTCTGCAGGGTACACTCTGGTCACTTCATTCCCTCCTGTTCGATCGATTGCCTTTCATACCCAGTGTAGATATTTGTCGAACTTTACAGCTAAATCAACTACATCAAAGAGAATATATTGTTACGAACAGCACCATACGTTGCACGAAACAGTACCCATGGTGGTGGCCAAGTATTCACCTCCTCGCTTCAGGTTGTGTTTTCTTGCCTAATGCTCTGAACTGCTTCGTTCACATCATTTAAGAAGTGAAATTATGAACAGAATCACACAATCATTGTGCTGATAATGCCTTTGTTGCCAAATGCAGTATTGCCCCTATGATGGAGTGGACAGATTGTCATTATAGGCAACTGGCGCGAATTATATCAAAACATGCGTGGCTTTACACAGAGATGCTTGCAGCTGAGACAATTGTTTATCAGAAGGATAACCTGGTAAGTCAACTAACTGTTGAGTTTTTATCTTAGATGACGTTGTCTTTGAAAAATCCAGATTCACATATTTGCGAACAAAAGAAGTTAGGTTTGCACACTATCAATCTAAATACTACAGTTTGTTGGAAAATCTTTTCACGCAGATTTATTATTGTTACCTTTTTTGTTTACTTTGCTTATTTCCACTTTTATGCTGATCTCTCTTTTTCAAAAACTGAGCCCTGAATCTCTGCTACACCCCTCTCTTCTTTAAAGAAGACAATGAAACATGCTTAGTGACATTTATGCAACAATATATATATTTTCAATGCATAATACCAGCCACTTTTATCCAACTGAATGTTTAACTCTTGCGCACTTGTGTATGTCAGATAATGTTTCTTTAGTAGTGAATTAATTTAGATAACAATATTTTCTTCTTTGCCCTTGAAAGGATGCTACGTGAATTCATTGTTAATATTCTTGTATTCGTGCAGCAATATTTTCTAGTTGACAGTGCATAGTTTGTTTCATTGTATGTGAAAATCTCCAGGACAGGTTTTTGGCATTTCCTCAAGAACAACATCCTATTGTCCTCCAGATTGGTGGAAATAACTTGGAGAATATTGCAAAAGCTACACAACTAGCTAATGCTTATGGCTATGATGAGATAAACTTAAAGTTAGTACTAATTTCACGTGTTACTTAGAAATATAGTATTTTTTTTTTTTTTGCAGTTTATTATCTAAAGGCATTTTTAGCACTGAACCTCTGTGGTCGCTTTGTCTATTTGACCAGTTGTGGATGCCCTAGCCCTAGGGTTGTTGGACATGGGTGTTTTGGTGTACGCCTAATGCTTGATCCAAAGGTATTAAACTGATTTTGTAACTCTAAATGAGATTATCAATTTTATTTTAATTTGTTTGATTTCCAAGTTCCCTAACATGATGACTTCTTGGCCTATGCAAGGGAAGTTTGTTGGTGAGGCCATGTCTGTAATTGCTGCAAATACAAATGTTCCTGTGACAGTGAAGTGCCGTATCGGTGTGGATGACCATGATTCTTATGATGAGCTCTGTGAGTATTCTCCTTCTGGAAGCAGCTTTTCTGTAAATCTCCAGCAAATTAAGTTTTGGTGAGGTGACAATACTGACTAGGGATGCTTATTTCCAGGCGATTTTATTTATGAAGTGTCTTCATCTTCTCCAACCAAACACTTCGTCATTCATTCGCGAAAAGCACTTCTTAACGGGATTAGTCCAGCTGAAAATCGAACAATTCCTCCGCTGAAGTATGTATTGCAAACTCTTTTTTGAAGGGCTCCACCTTCTAGAGACTTTTTGAGTTGTCACTTGTCATTTATCTAATAAGATGTCTTAAGTATAATTTTGTTTGGTATATTTAGAAATTGTTTGAATATATTGGAGAATTAATTGAAAATGTGGTATGTTTGTAACACAGATATGAATACTATTATGGCCTCGTGCGTGATTTTCCTGACTTGCAGTTTACTATAAACGGAGGCATAAATTCTGTTGAAGAGGTAAAAGTTTTGCCTAACATCTCTTTTTGTTTCCTGGTAAATATTTATACATTTTGTACGAGTCCGTATGTTTTGTTTTTGAGGTGGGAAAGGACCACCAATGCATCTATGACAACTGTGTCACCTAGATACAGAATTTTGTTCTGTTCATTCCTCATATAGTCTGCTTGTAGGTTCATGGTTCTTTCATATATTTCTATCTACTTTTAGAAATGCATTCACAAGAGACTTTTGCTCTCTTGTTCCTCTTATTGCACATTCCGGTTCTGTGAATTAGTAAACTCTGAAGTCACTGCTCTTTCTCAATGGGTGAGTTATGGGAGTTTTGGTAGTGTAGTTTAAAATTTTCATTTGTAGTTGGGTATTTGTTCATTACTTTTCTCTTTTGATGTTCTTGCGTTGCGTTATATCTTAGTCAATCTCCTTGGTAGCTTGGTTTATGTATTGATTTTTGGTGCTAAACGTGTCTTTTGTTGCCTGCTAAATTGGTTTGAAGGTTAATGCAGCATTGAGAGAAGGTGCTCATGGCGTAATGGTTGGACGTGCTGCCTACTATAAGTGAGTTCAGCGGTGATGAAGTTTGTTTATTTGTATATGCTCGTGATAATATTATGGTATTACCCTACATTTTTGTTGTTAATACGCACTTTATAGATTGAAGGCGAGCAAGTAATAAATATTAGTCTTTTCCCAAAGGAAACCATTTATAGACTATGGACACAAAAACGGCTCAATGCACTGCCTTGCATTTGATCTTGATCAGAGTATAAGAGTATGAGCTTGGTCAGTCGGGTCGGGTTTGGGTCGGGTCAAGTTGGGTTGGGTCAGCCTACCCTTTCGGGCCGAGTCGGGTTATTTGGGTCAAATGATGTATCGGGTCGGGTCCGGTTACTTTATCGCATTATTTCAATTTTTGACCACTAAATTTAGTTTTTATCCATTATTTGGTTTAATTACTTCATTATCAATATTAAGCGTAATATTTGTCGGGTTATCAATTTAATTGGGTCAATATCGGGTTGGGTTTGGTTCGGGTTGCAACATTTTCGGGTTCTGTCAGATCGGGTCACGTAGGTTGGTTGGGTCAAACTTGCCAGCTCTAGGCTTGTATATTTTCTCAAAAACTTGCTTTTACTGGAATTTGATTTACATTCTGTTGATGACTCCATAACTTGGCTCAAAAACTTGTCTGATTGATTAATCATGATTATTTGAATACCTTTTGCATGATATTTGGTGGTTTTTGTGAACTGACCTCAAAGAAGACCGTACTTCCTGTAAGGTAGAACCTAAAATTTTTCAACGGATAAAGTTGCAAAGGTTTGTGGGATAATAAGCTGTGAATAACTTAGGACCATTTTTGGTGTTGGATAAATCAAATGGGATGCCCGTGCCCTGGTCTCTGCCTAGTTATAACTGTGTCTCTTCATTTTTCCCCTTTTGCTGTGTCTGATGAATCGATGATACCTAACTTATATATGTTTGATGAAGTATCTTATGAATGATGGATTCTAATTTCAACATTGAATGTGAAATTTGATGCATAATACTACATGGTCATTGTGGAAAGGCAATTTTATTGAGTACATACATAAGTAATTCGATGAAGTATGCTTATCATAAATTCTCTCCTAAGATGTTCTCATAACTCATAAGGTTGCATGCATCTGAACCTTATCAGATCACAGTTTCATACTGGCTGTGAAATCCATATTACGATGTTAATGTGTTCTGCCAAATGCACTTTCTACTTTTGAATGATGTATATTTCTATTCTATAGCCCTTGGCAGGTGTTAAAACATGTAGACAGTGAAGTCTATGGGGCTCCTCCTTCAGATCTTACCCGTCGACAGGTTTGAATTTCAGATTGAGTCTACAGATGATTAACCATGTCTTTGTGAACATCTGGGCTATTACTAATATTTTCTCTGTAGGTTCTGGAGAAGTACCAAGAGTACGCAGATTCTGTGCTTGGCCAACATGGTAACAACAGACCAAATGTTAGGGATCTTGTCAAGGTATGCATCTCAGTAACATCGTACTAGAATTTGGATTCCTGCATTTGAGATGGAGCAATACGTTCAAGAGGGGTAGATTTATGGGAAACAACTAGTTCTCTTTTTGGGTTGAACCTCTTGGAAGGACAAAGCAAGTATATTTGTCCTTGTTTTTATTGTAAAATGGAATTTTTCAAGGTCTTCCTACATTTTTTTTCCGAAGAACTTTTTTATTTGTATGTTGTGTGTATAAATTCAGATTGACATCCGACGTAGAATATGAACTGTTCCATTTTCAATGCTCCGTGACTTGCCTTGAAATAGAGAAAGAATCATGTGTAAAATACTTCCACAATCTTTTCTTTCATGGCGCAGCCTATGTTGAACCTTTTTCATGCTGAACCGAGAAATGGTGTTTGGAAGCGTCATGTAGATGCTGCTTTTAAACATTGCAAGGTATGTCTGTTTGTTGAGGTTCAATGGACGTATTTAGTAGTATTGTTCCCTTTATGGCTCTTATCGGAGTGTCTTTGCATCGTGCTCCATTACAACCAGACTTTCAGATCTCAAAGTTCTTTCGTTAAGCTAAATATTATTGGTTTCCTGCAAACCTAGTTTTCTCATTCAGTTCTAAATCATCGCAGACAGTCAAAGAAATCTTCGAGGAGACTTTGCCGATTATTCCTGACTATGTGCTTGATTCACCTGTCGCAATGGTGCCGCCCAGTCGTGAGGATATTTTTGCAAATGTGCAAGATCGGATACCTCCTCCATATAATTCAATGAAAAAGACACTCAAGTTACAATATGCCTAATTTGTCTATCAATTTTTTTAATTTTATTTTTGGTGGCAAACATAACCAACTTTGATTCTTCTCATCGATTCTTAATATTTTTGGGTATGATAGATACCCTGTAATACCATGTACTCCGGTTACTCTGAATCGCAAAGAGTAAAGGAAAATTACAATGCAATTTACGTTGACCGTGTTCTTTTTTTGGTGCCAACTGAGAGTCAGGAGCTGTATAAAATGGCTATTGTACTCTCTTTTGTTATTTGAAATTGCTTCATTTCTATTTTGAGCATATTTTATGTGTAAAATTCAATGTTATGGTGAGACTCACTACCCACTCACACCGGTTCGTATTCTTTAATCCTTGTAAAAAAATGGGGCAATTCCTAAGAATCGGAGGTAGTATATAGCTAGTCCAAATTTCAATTGGGCTCGAGCTGAAAGGTTTTAGCAAACTTCGAGTACTGCATTTTTTTTAATAATGCATTTGATTTTTTTTTATTTTTATTTTAATTTTAGATATCATGCATTTGGTTTTTTGTATCTGATGTTACAGTCTCCACATACTGACAGCAGTAGCAGGATCCCTACTTGAAATTTGGTTATTTGTGAACCAACCAATGTCAGCTAAGATAAAATGAAAACAGACAGATGGCAAGTTAGTGTTGGTCAGAACATCGAACATGGATAAGACTCATATGATCATCAAAGATTTCAGGTTGAAATTAATAGGCTATCCTCTTTTGCAATTGAGCTCAAACACACACACAAAATATTTGAAAATTTTAAAATTTGCAAGGCAATGGCATCAGCAAGTATGACAGCTTCTTTCCTTGGCGGTGCTTCCGCCCGTCCTCGTAGGGCAGTGATCACCAACAGTGCCCAACCAAAGATTGTGCAGCAGGTGAGGTTTGAGAAGAAGGGAGAGGCAGAGAGCAGCAACGGCAGGAGGGAAGTTGTTTTTGCCGCCATCACGGCCACCATCTGTTCAGTGGCTGGAATGGCCTTGGCAGACGGGCCTAAGCGTGGTACTCCCGAAGCTAAGAAAGCTTACGGGCCTGTTTGTGTTGCCAACCCTACTGCTAGAATTTGCAACTACTGAGCTCTGATGAGTCTTATCGGTCATATGTATTTTCAGTTAATGTCATGTAATTTATCTCCGTCTTAATTTACTGTTTAATTCACAACTCTGCTTCCCTATTGTCTTTTGTCTGTTCAAGTGCCTATAACGCTTGACTTCCCCCTTAATGATTTATTACCATTTACCATCTGTCATGGTTTTATATTCAATTACTGCTGCTATATAAATTCTTTTTCATGATCTTCATGGTATTTACGTTATGTCATATGAATGAATGATTGAAAAGAAATTTAAGAAGGTAACATTTGCATTTAACTTGAGAACCTCTTGGTTTTCCTGCAATGCTGTTATTATGGAATATCAAATTACTCATAATCAGTACAGGAAGTCAGGAAGTTTCAGTTATCAGATTAGAGCCTTACTGCCTTGCTATATAAACCTCATCCTCGATACTCGTCTGTACACACTTCACATCACATAACAGTATAACACTCACTCTTGCATACTCTCTTTAGTCATGGCAGCATCTCAAGTTCACCTGCAATTTTTAGTCCTGTTTTTCTGTTCCTGGTACATAATAACGTGTGCTGCCTTGACATTAACACATAAAACCCGCTATCCTGGCTTCACCATCGACCTCATCCACAGGGACTCCCCTATCTCCCCACTCCACAACCCTGCCAAGACTAGATGGGAGCACTTAAGTGATGCCTTCCACCGCTCCACCTCTAGAGCAACCCACTTCAGGGCTGCCTCTCGAGCAGCATCAGCAGTCCAGGCCTCTGTAGTCCCTGCAGGCGGAGAGTACTTAATGAACATCTCAATCGGTACTCCTCCAGTTCGTATGCTTGGGATTGCTGATACCGGGAGTGACCTTACTTGGACCCAATGCAAGCCTTGTGTCCAGTGCTATAACCAAAAATTACCCATATTCGATCCTAAAAAGTCGTCCTCTTACAACCCTGTCCCGTGTGGATCACCTACTTGTTACACCAACTTGGCTTCTAGGACTTGTGACCCTGCTGGTACTTGCTCCTATTACTACTCATACGGTGACAAGTCCTACACCAATGGTGTCCTCGCAACTGAGGTTGTCACTTTTGGCCCGAACACTCCACCCTTCCCTGGAGTAAGCATTGGATGTGGCCATGAGAATGACGGTACCTTCAATGAAAATGGATCAGGCCTTATCGGGCTTGGAGGAGGGGGACTTTCGCTCATTAGCCAACTGAAGCCCTCTATCGGGGCACAGTTCTCATACTGTTTAGTTCCCTACTTCCAGACTACTTCAGCAAGCAAGATGAGCTTCGGCCCTAAGGCCTCCGTCAGTGGTCCAGGAGCAGTCTCAACGCCTCTGGTAAAGAAGGATCCATCAACATTTTACTATCTGACACTAGAAAGCATAGGGATTGGAAACGTGACATTGGACTACAAAAAACAATCAGCCCATTATTATTCCGAGGAAGGTAACATTATAATCGACTCAGGAACAACCTTAACACTACTACCTGAGGAGTTTTACAACAAACTAGAAGGTGAACTAGAGAAAGTGATTAAAGGGGAGCGCATTCAGGACCCCGAAGGGAGCATGGGACTGTGTTACAAGACCAAAAAAGATCTTGATGTACCCACCATTACAGCGCGATTTGCTGGGGCTGAAGTAGAGCTGAAGGCCATCAATACTTTTGTGAGGGTAGAGGAAGACATGGTGTGCTTTGCCATGGTACCAGCATCTGAAGTCGCCATTTTCGGGAATTTGGCTCAAATCAATTTCTTGGTAGGCTATGATCTTGATCAGGGCAGGGTCTCTTTTAAGCCTACTGATTGTTCTAAACATGCTTCCTAAATTTCCTAGTCTTTCTCGTAGTTTTTTCGATTACTTTTCCGACTACATTGTCCATGTTTCCGATCAATAAATAACGGTAGTTCAATATTGAGTATGCAAGTAATCTGATTTATACAACTTAGCCAAATCTTCTCTTGGTTTTCAGCTTTCTTGTATTGCTCGGTTTACACCAAGCTTATATGTTAACCTTTTCATATTAAAATTACTTCGGAACTGAACATTCTTATACTTACGAAGTCAACTTTATGTCAATTCGTTTTAAACTTAAAACACTTGCATACAGTCTACAACTCATCCTTCCTGAGATATCGAATGAGGCAACTGAGTTCACAAAATTCCAAATTTAAAATTAGTCATAATATTAAAAAAAAAGAAAAAGTAATCTAAAACACGAGTGAATAACTCAATGTTAACAAGTTCAAGTTTCATAAGAACAATAAAACTTATTAAAATGATGACCCAAGTCCTATACATGATAATCTGCAAATTACGTGTATTCGGAAGTTGCATACTAAAAAGAGGAGGGAGAGGCCAGTAGGGGATCAAATTTGAGTACATTTCATATAATGAAGTTAGCAGACATACTCATAATCTAATCTCAAAAGCTCTTGACTTGACATAGAATCAAGTTCTCCGTCAATGGCGTCAGAAACCCTAGACATAATAATAAATGAGGAAAGAGGTATGAAGAGAAGAACATCATCATCATGGACAATCATCAGTGGATCATTGGATGAAGTCGTCACCTGCGAATCCACTGAAATTACTGTCGACGATTCTCATCGTAAATTGCCATTAATACTTCACCGTCCTTCACCGGATTCCGGCCCTTGCGAAATCACCAGTATTACTTCTTTTCCTTCTTTATATCGCCATTAATTTTAGTTAATCCTGCTTGTTTAAGTAAGCTCTGATTTAATTGCTTTGTTGAACCTAATGGATGTCGTTTTTTCGTCAATCTGTTGTGTTATACTCCCTCAATTCCGATGAATTGTATACATTTTCCGCAGAACGTATTATCCGTACGATTTCTTGCAGTGGAATGAGTATTTAACTGGCATTTTACGTCTCGGTTGCTGTACGGTTCCCTTTTTCATTTTCTACTACGAAGCATTCAACGTGTCCCTTGTTTCGGACTTTGGTTGAAAGTCTTCAGATTCAGCTGTCACTGGCCGATCAAAATCGATTCTTGTCACACTTTGTTGCTAAACCATTTGAGGAATGTAAGCCTGATTGAATGATTGTAGGGGTCTCTTAGGTGAATTAACTTAGCCGTAATCTGGCTATGTTCTTATTCCAAATGACTAGATCATCCAGGCCTGTCTCCCTGCGCGTTATATGTAGCTGATCATAGAAGTTTGGCAGCGTGTTAGTGATTTAAAATATACTGTGGTGGTTTCTATCTCTTGGATTCTCTTGAGATCATATTGTTAATGCAGTAGGCTAATTTCTTCTTGTGTTCAGTTCTTTTCACACAGCAACATGAAATCAAGCAGGTCTACATCCGAAGTACTTCTAAAGTGTATGAAATATATTCTGCAACTAATGAGAAGAGCGAAAATGAGTACCTATGCACAGTTCGCTGTGGCATTGCGGCAAGAGATGAGGAGCTGCAGCTGGAGGTTGATGGTGTCGGATCTATTTCTACCAACTCTGACAAAAGTGTGGATGAAGTGCATTCCAGAACCGACAGTGGAAGCAGCACCGATGTAGATGGTTGGGTGGACGTAAAATTGAACAAGTCCTCTAGAGTTGATGCTGAGGATAGTGCTGTCTCGAAGAAAGAGAATAAATGCATTATACAAGTCATCCAGGTATATTTAATTCTTTCACGACCTCTGTAAATAATGGTTCGTTTCTGCCGATTAGTCATGCTAAATGCATTATCGATCAAAGTATGGACTGACAAACTCTTATGCATTACTTGAAATAGAAATAGAATAAAAGGACAGACATGGCTGTGGGTATTTGACTAGTTTTCATTAGTTGTTTCTAATGGGGAAAATCTTTCAGGATCGTTTTGAGGCCACTGCTGAGATTTCAGATGGAGATCCTGTCATGTCGATAACTCTTCGTTTGCTGTCTATTCAGAGTGGGGATTATGTTTATATAGATGAAATTTATGTGTTTGGTGATCCTGTGACATCAGCTGATGACCATTGTTCAGTCCCTTCAATGGCAACCTCGTCTGGAGGCGCTATGCTGTCAATGTTTATGCCCACACTTTTGCAGCTATCAAAATCGAGAATGAACAAAGTTGAAGAACATAGTGGTTCTGCTGCCGTAGAAAGATGTGCCATCCAAAATACTGAACAACATTCAGCTGCCTCAGCTACTACTGCCAGTACTGCTACCAATATTGTCCAGACAGAGGTTTTGCCAAACACGGTGAATAATGGCTCTTTTGTCCACCAACCAAATCATCACTCAGAGACGCCAAATCCTGAAAACATGCAGCACTTTAAAAATAGAGCGAATGATTTTCCTTGCAGTAAGATAGAGCAAACTTTGGATGAACTTGTTTCTCGAGTATCAAAAATTGAAGACTTGTTTTTCAGATTTGAACAAAATTTGCTGAAGCCCATTATAAACATTGAAACAAGGCTGGAGAGGGTGGAACAACAATTAGAGTCATTTATCAAGAATCCTCCTATTCCCAGAGCAGGCTGCACCATATATTCTGCTCCTGAATTCTCCTATAATGAATCTGAGTCTAATTCAATTGGTACTGGTGGTAATGATTGTCCTATGACTCAGAAATCTGAGACAAGTAAGAATGATGATTGTTTTTATCCAGAATTGGGCCTTCCCACCTCAGATGCTTGTGCGGAATCATCAACCAGTGCTCCTAAGCTACTTCCTGGTCTTATAATGTCTGCACCAGAGTTCTCATATATTGAAGAGGATGAAGAAATTGACTCCATGGAAGCGGTAAAGGACTCCCCAAAATTATTAAAAAAACCATTGTCTATTAATGATGCTCTAGCTTCTGCACTAGCTGGATTTGTAACTTCAACATTGACAAACCCCTTGGAACGTTCTGATACGGTGGAAGAAGCTGAAACCATCGTTGGAGCAAAAGGGAGTTTGAGTTCTTCCCCATCTGCTTCGACAAAACAGTTGGATTGTACTGAAATGATTGAAGAAGCTGAAAACTTCTCGAGTATAGAAGGGAGTCAGAAAACTATTTTGTCAGCGTTGGTCCATTCTGATGAGCATCAACTCTCTTCAAACCCCATTGATGGAGGTGATAACTGTGGCAAGGATGAGGAAACAACTGAAGTTGTTGATGGCAACAATCATGTTGTCCCTGATGGGGTTAGCAGGAATCCCCATAGTTGTGCTGCAGATAGTACTGATGAAACTGAAAATAATGGTTTAATAGCTGAAATTGGATGCATAGATGGATGTGCAAAAGATTTCTGCAGCTCGCCTTCAGTTATTAACAGTGCTCCATTAAAGGATGTCGACTTTTGTTCAGGGGAAGGGATTCCGAATGCAGTTTTGCAGGAAATTATTGAGATGCCGAGCCCTGGTATAGTTGATTTCAGTGTTCCAGTGCTGGATGTGAAATTCTCATCTTTAGAGAGTTCATCGGCCAGGTGTTTCCTCGAGTCCCTTCTGGTTGACATGCCTGCTTTAGAGGGTGAAGTTCCTTGTATCAGAGAAGAGGGTGCAAGTTGTTTTAACGAGCAGTCTGATTTGGTTGTAGTAGAGGATGAAGAGTCTAGAGTTTCCGAAAGTGTCGACAATAAGCTGCTCTATGCAGGAGATGATAGCTCTGTCTACAGGTCTTCGAACTCTGAACGCCAGGATTCTTCTGATTGTAGCAATGAAGGTATGCATGCTAGTCTCATTTGACAATCTTGTATGGCTTTTTGTAAATAAAAAGTATGGGTTTAAAATTGTTCAATTCTAGGTGCTTATTTTTCAGACATTTGAGGGCTGGTTTTGTAGGTGAGCAGTGTGAATGGTAATAGAATGATGGGCACTTATGCCTCTTAAGTTATTCCTAATTTCCTGCCTAATCATTTAGAGTATACGATTAAACTTCGTTGTCCTGATCTCTTAATCTCACGTACTACAGAACAAGTTGGTTTCTCTTATAGTAAGGGCTAAGAAGCTAAAATAATGAGGAATTACTTTACATATTTACAGTGTTCATCGTGTAACTAGTAAAAACAACCAAGTAAAATTTTTATTGAATTTAAAAATCTAAAGTATTTTGAGAACATGTAGGTGTAACATTTCCTTTATGAACCAATTTGACATTGTGGCAGTCTGCATGGGCGCCTTTCTCGCCTGTCTTGATTAGGTTGACGTTTTGCAATACAATTCCTTGACACCAGTAGTTTTTGCTGCAATCTAGTTTTATTGCTACTTTTGTCGCACTTGTTCCCCTTATATTCCTGTATACCACATTCTGCACACGTACTGCCGACTTCTGCACGTAGTATAATTGATAGATGTTATTATGGTATTGAATTTGGGATCTGATACTGAATTACGACCAAGTTATTGAGGTTTGAAGGTTATATTGATTGCTGTTTAAAGCAGTATTGGCCGCTTTTATGGCTTAACTACCAAGTTCAGGTTGCGCCTGTTATGAGATCAAGTATGATATAAAAACATAAATAGAGTACCATTGCTTGGCAGGGTGTCTTCTGATCACAATAATGTTGATCAATAATGATAGGGTTGCTAACATTTTGCATCACAACATTTTGAAATACAATGTTTTTCGCGTATCCTTGTCCTCCCTAAGAAGGAAATTAAGATAAATTAGTAGAATAAAATAATAAATTAGTCATAGCGAGCAAAGGGAAATAGAGGAGGCAAAAACCTGCCAAGTCTTAATTCTGACACCGTTACTGGTTCCAGAAAGCGTAGCACGATTCACGAAAACATCCGAGACATGATCATTGGATTGTCCTTTCCCTAGGCTTCCAATGCTAAGAACAATATCTGGATTAGACTTATTAAAACATGACTGGAGTATTTTTTTTTATTTTTTTTTTGGCTGAAATTTCAACTAAGTTAGGTCGAGTTGATACCTGATTCCATGTCCCGGTCCACAATTTATATTTGTTGCCTGAATGTTCTTTGATCCATCAACTATTGATATACAGTCATCACCTTTCATGTGTTCCAGTGCAATTTATTAGGAGTGTCCAACTTCCCGTATATGCATTACTACACAACCCCTTTAGTGCAACATGAGCCGCAAAAGATTGGTTTAACCTACCTAGCTCTTAGGCCTTGTTTGGATAGGAAAATAGGAGGGGAAGAGAGCGGAGCGGAAAGTAGGGAAGGGAAGGGATAGGAAGGGGGAGTTTTCCCTCCAGATCTCTTCTTTGTTTGAGAGATTTTAAGTTGTCGAGGAGGAAAATAGAGAGATCTAAACTCCCTCCTCTTCATATCCCTCAATTTTCATTTGCTAAGCAAACCAAGAAAAATTCATCTCCCTCAATTTTCCTCTCCTCCGTTTTCTTCCAAACTACTTTCCAACACACCCTAAACCACTTATTACATTACGTGGCAATAGAGTTATTGGAGTCGGGTTTGGGGCTGGCCATTTCTGGTACATGACATCATAACTTCCTGGTCGTATGGTTATAGGTCGAGTTTTTCGGATCATTTCTGGCCATTGCCCCGAGGTATTTATTTCAAAATACATGGTTGGGTCATGTCGGGTTGGATCACTTTTGTTCAAGTCATTAATAAACAATAATACTAGAGAATAGACCCCCAAACCAACTCATTAACCATAAAACAAGGGATGGTGATAAATAGGATGATATTGACAGGGGTTGGTGTGAAGTTGGTAGTAGAAACAAGACAAAGGTGGGGTGTTAAGGGAATACCTGTTTGTATATGAGAACGAGTGATTAAGATATTTCTGGTTTGGGTAACATGAACGCCATCGGTGTTCGGACTTGTCTGAGGAGATTTGATGACCAAATTGGAAGCCCTGACATTAACACATCTCTGAAACGTCAGGTGCATCTGTTGAGCATTCATTATCCTTAATCCATCCACTACCATCTTCTTGCATTCCACGAATGTTACAGCCTTCAACCATGTTCAAACTTTGTTTAATTCTTTTTCTTAAATTTAATTACCGAGGGATTGAATCGAACTTCAATACAGAGTGCTTACCGTGGGTGCATGTTGGCAGGGCTGCATAAGATAGCAGGATGAATATCAGAACAAAAATACTTCAGTAACAGGGATATATGGAGTTAAAAGAGAGTATATATATATAGACCTTGGATTTGTCGATCTTACAGGAATTAACCCACCAGACATGTCCATTGCCGTCAATGGTCCCTCCACCTTTAACCGTGAAATTGCGTATATTTTGAAACACTAGCCAATGTTGTCCATCTTTGTAGTGTGTTAAATTGTCTGACGCCTCGATCTTTCCTAAGATCTATGTAGCACAAGTAAAACGTCAAGTACTTGAGAGAAATAGAAAGCATCGCATCAACTATGTGGTTCGATCAGACCTTAATGAAGAAATGGGAGTGGCAGGGGCCTAAGAACTTGATAGGCCTCACCCTATACGTGTGTCGCGGCACTAGGAATACTCCTCTCTTTGCAGAGCAGGCCTTCTTCCAGGCTCTCTTAAATGCCTAACATGTCATGTTTCAACAACAATGAAGTTCCTTTTAGTACAAGATATATATATATATATATATACTTAAAAGATGCATGTAATGGTAAAAGTGAGAACTAACCTTTGTATGATCTCCCTTTCTGCCTTCCCCTAAGAAATTATCTACATTGACAATTGTTGTTGGAGGAGGAGGTGAAGGTGAAGGTGCATGCCCTAAGCTCATGTTTTCGTCACCCGAACTAGTGCTTAAAACATATCTACTCTCATATTCTGGTAAAGGGTAGCTAGCCAAACAACAAGGACTTAAAATGGCAAGAACCACTAGGAACAAATAATGTAGCTTTATTTCCATGGTCATTACAACCTTGGATCCTAAAGGCGGGTGATGTTATAGTACATAATTAATCGTAATGTTTTTAAGTAAATGAATTAATAAAGAGAATGAAGCGGGTTTAAATAGACGAAAGAGAGGTGTAAGTTAAGAAGAAAAGGGAAGGTTAAGTAGGGTGATGATGTATGTATTAAGAAGGAAGGAAGAAAATGAGACGGAAGAGTAACATCATATTTGTATTTGTATGGAGGAGGGTAGCCCACTTTTACCTTCCTCTTCTTCTTCTTCTTCTTCTTCTTCTCTTTCTCTTATTCATTCTTGTGTTGTTAGTTACACCTCCATTATCCATATTATTCCTCTTCTTGATTGCTTGTTTACCAACATTGTTTCAACTTCCCTCGTCTATGTCCAACTATCCTACTTCTCTTTTATGTCTTTTCTTTTTCAATTTTTGCTAATTTCCATATTCAATTACTTGCTTCTTCTTAATAATAATACTCTTCTTTAATTAATATTATGCCATCTAATCTTAAATACACCTTATCTCTATTACATGCTAATTTCCATATTCAAGGTTTAGATCGGTTGGACGAAGCTTGTGCTGAACATTACACATATGTCGAGTGCATGTCTGGTGGGTTTTAATTCATTTACACCTCTATATTTCAAGAGTCTATCAAGTAGGTTTTAATTCATTTACACCCTCTATAAATCGTTGATTTATCAAGATAACCTGATCCTATAAGGTCAATTAAAGCCACTCTTTAAATGTAATATCCTAATTTGCTAGTATGTATTATCAAGTGGGGTCAGAATAATATAATAGCATAAGACAATTTAGGCATTGCAAGGAAACACAATACACAACCTTAAAAACGAGCAAGTGTAGGAGAAGGAGTGAAATGAGGTTGTCACAAAGGTAATCAAAAAAGGAATGTCCCAAGATATTAGATTCTCCAAATGATGGAATTGTCGTAAAAGGCAGCCGTTAGATGTTGTAACTTGAAGTAATAAGTAATAATAAATGAATTGAGCCCATACTTACGTTATTGTAGTTAGTAAACCATTAACTTGGAAATGGATCATCTCCATTTACTTTCACAATTTCTTTGAATAATAATTTTCAATGACACTCTTATATTTTCTTTTTTATTATGCGTAAATTTAGTACCATTAGATCTTACCAAAATACAATACAGACTAATAATGTGAAATACAGAGTATAAACTTGGGTGACTTTTACACTCTTTGGTACTTGACATATTAACGGATGTCAACGGTTATAAAAACATGGAATTCAATTGTTTATCTCATCATTGCCGACTTCATTTTCTTGTTTATCTCAACCTAACTCACCAATCCATTTGACCCCTTCACTTATCTATAGCTTGTATAAATGTGGGAAATCTCCCACTAATGAACAGTAGAGCAGTAACAAGCATGCCTTACGCGTGATGTACAGGATTTTCACTGCTCCTTTGTTTCCCTTTTTCTTCTGTTGTTCTTTGTTTCCCTCTTTCTTCTTCTTTGTACCCCTCTCTCATCCTTTATCCCTCTTTGCTCTTTCTTCCTGTACTCCCTTCTTCCGTCCTTTCTCCTCAAATAATACAACTAACACTCTTCTCATCATAAGCTATGAATATGTCATATTATCATCATGGTGACAATTACATTTACAAATGCCAATAATTTGGTATCATCCCCATCAATTTCCACTCAATTTCACACCAAAAAGCCATTTAATTCTCTACCCAAAACTTGTTCTTTTCACACAAAAACAAAATCAAGAAGAAATAGGCAAAATAGTAATTATGCATCTTTTAGGGTTTCATGTTCTTCTTTCTCTTCCATGGAAAATGCTAAAATTAAGGTTATTGCACTACAAAAAAAAGGCGGAAAACTGACGGAAAAAATCCGTCAGTACAGGCCCTTATCCGTCAGGAAACACGCTTTCCTGACGGATTTTCCGTCAGTAATGTCCGTCAGTCCATTTCGTCACAGAAAACGGAATCCTGACGGTTTTTCCGTCAGTAATATAGTCCTGACGGATCACTGACGGTTTCTCTGTCAGTATGGTCAACGCAGTGTTGACCAGAAGTCAACACAATGTTGACCATACTGACGGATTTTCCGTCAGTAA
>JAOWBH010048618.1:0-15301 GCA_028566215.1 Silene coronaria
GGTGGCCTATGCCCACAGTTATCAAATTTGAGTGGTGATTGTGTCATTCCTTGTGAATAATGGTGTGTTGAGACCGTATTCATGAGATTGTATTAAGTGCGATGGGTATAAATATGGCTATTGTGCTTCACGCTACGGTGTGGTTGTTGGCGACGGTATTGCGATACAGTAACTGGTTGGGATGGAAGAGACATAATGGATGTAAAACGATCCATTTTGAAATATTATGTTCATTCTACCCTTGTAATGTGGCTTGATATATATTGTGTTTCGGTACCATGGTACGCATTCTCGAAATTCCTTCGTATGAGTGAAGGATAAGAATATATATATGATGGATTAGAAGTTTAACTATTGTAATTTTAATGATATATTTTCATAGGTAATTGTTAATAAGGCCTAGTTGTTGGAGTACTTATGAGCTTGATTTAGTTGAGTCACTTATAGACCGGTAGTGCCAAGTAATTAGCGTAATATGTATAACTTGAGCTAAAGGCGACATGCGGTCATAGTCTTTTATTCGAGTAGTAGGATTAGGGTGTTGAGAATGAGTGCCATGTTGATGGATGAACGAATTTAATAACAACATTTAGGAGGATCCCTTTGGGTTTAGGAACCTTGAGTCATGAGTTATGGAGATGGAGTAGGTACGTGAATCTTGGACGGTGTTATCTTGTAGAAAAGCTAAAATGAGTGAACCATGTTGAGAATTTTATCGTAAGCCCTGGATTGTAAGAGGAATGATCGGGGACCCAGTAATCATTATAGAGAATATTACGTTTGGGAATAGCTATCAGTATTGATAATAGAATGATAACCGGTTATCAGTGTGATGAGATAGTGTTAGCAAACGTGAGTAACTAAATATTCAATAATGGGCGGACTTTGGTGGTATACGTCGTTGACTTAAATGGATATTGAGGTATAATTAAGCATATGACATATTTGGGGTGTCGACACCATTGAAAGTATTGGCGGCGCTTATGATATTGCTTACTTGGGGCAATTGTGATATTAATTAATGGGAATGAATGAGTGAATGAAGTCTTATGGTGGGGGAAGATTCGTGTGATTGCATTATTATCGGTAAGTGTTAGCGAATTTCGTGGGCGAAGTTCATTTTAAGGGGGGTAGAATGTAACATTTCATTTGGTAGTTGCTTTTTCTGGTTGAATGACACTAGTGTTGGGGTGTTAGTGAAGCTATGATGTTAGTATTGGGGAGCACATAATGATGATAATAGGTTAAACGTGAAAATAAGTGTAATGCTTGAGAGTCGATGTTGGATTAGTGGACTCGCAGTATTGGTGTTAGGGAGCTTGATAGGTAGTAATAAGAAGTAATACGGTAGTACGAGTCGCGTATAAGGATAACCTTGCCCATGAAGATGGTGTTATAGGTAGTAGAGACCTTTCTTTAGGGTGTAGTTGAAACTTAGAGAGGCATGTTAGAGAATCGAGTGTGAACTTCGAGGAAGAAGTTCGTTTTAAGGGGGAAGACTGTAATACTCCGCATTTTATTGCTGTGCACTCGACTGAGTACTATAGGGCACTCGAACGAGAGGCCCTGTGCTCGACTGAGTGACTGACCGAGTGGCAGGCCGAGTGACCTTTGGGCAGTTTTTTCTGATTTTCTTCCACTCGGCCGAGTGACTTATGACACTCGACCGATTGAGGGTGGCACTCGACCGAGTACCTCGAGCACTCGACCAAGTGCTCAGCGTTTAGACCTGTTTTTGCTCGTGTGGGTGTTGTGTTTTTGGGCCTTCGTATATAAGTGTAGATACCTCATTTCTACACCTCCCCGCCAAACATCCAGTGATGATTGGGCCGCATGTTTAGCATACGTCGCGATTTTTTAACATTTAATAAAACGGTCGTCAAGTGTTAGCTCAAACACTCGTGTAACCCCTTGGTCGTCATCTACGTGCCGTTACGGTCTTTTTGGTTGTAATTAGAGTCAATTCGGAGTTCGTAGTTTAGGACCATTTTACAATAAGTTAACGAATCTTTTGGGTCTGGGCTATTTAAGGGAAAGTTCTAGATCTTTTTTTAGCTTTCCAACGCCACTTATATCACCTAAATCAGAGTCTTGTAGAGAAAATTATGCATAAAATACTACAGACTGCGCAGGAAACCACCCGAGAGAGGACACAGTAACTGATGCGCCTCTTCAAGAGGACGCACCAACTACTGTGCCTCTTCCCCAGGGTGTTTATTAGAGCCAGAATCAAAGTCGGCGTGTTTTTTTCTTATTTCCGTCATATCTTTTTCCTAAACTCCTACCTCGTGTTTAGTATAAATGGAGGCCCTCATACCTCATATTCTTCACGCAAGTGTCCGTCCTTCTCTTCTCCCTAAGCTTTCTAAGACCTCGTGCTTTTACTACTGACAACAACGTGCTTGATCTATTCAACCACGTTAGCTCGAATCCTTTACAGTACCTGTCACGTTTTGCATGACCAACCAATTTGACCACTGCACACCGACATAAACTTAACACGAATCAAACTTGTTTTTCCTTGTTAATTCAAGGGCATCTTCAATACACATTAAATCAAGTCGAGTTACTACTAAATTAACGTTTTAGTTAAATCTCGCTTAGCTAACATGTAAATCTGAGGGGTGTAAACCCATCTTGTAATCCTATTTTATGTAATTTTATTATTTTGTGCGAATTTACGTCATAAAGATGCATAAAAGTCGTTTTTGTTATTTTAAATCACTTTTTTTTTAAATCTTTTCTAAGAAATCAGCAGAGGAACAGGCTGGAGAAGGGATGCACCATACGATGCGCCTTATGGAGCAGGCAATGCTACTTATCCTCCGATGCCTCCTTCTTCTTCCTCGAGCCATTTTTTGGTTTCGTCATGTTTTTATTTCTTCCAATTTCTTTCGTTTATCTTCTGTAATTCTTTTAAGTTTGTGTTTCCACATTATTTTTATTTAACTCTTTTTCGACCTAAATCATTAATAATCCATATTAATCGGTTTTCGTCATCAAAATCAATTCCGGGTTTAAGAAATTCGATTTTCAATATCGAACCTCTCAAATTCAATTATTGTACAGTTTTACATCTTGTTTTTCATCTTTTAATCTGACTTTTGTTCATTAATTCTATTCTTATTAACCAAATTGAGTTTGCAATTTGCTTATTTCTAATTCGTAATCAATTTTTATTCTTTAAAATCCGACTTTTAGGAGTTTGTAGTAATCCTTGTGTATTGGAACATGACTAAATCTCTTACTTTGAGTCATAGTGAAGCAAAAGCTTATGAACCTGGGTCTTACACACTCACACACACACTGGAGCAGACCAATAAGAGAACATAGAACAGGAGTCCTATGTCCAGTTCACCAGCCCAAATACAAAACCAAGGAGCCTGACCATGGTCCTACTAGCTTAAGAGGAAAGTCAACTACAACTTTGGCCAAGATAACTTTTGGTAATAGTGCTTGTATCCCAAAGGAATACGCCCAACAACATAAGCACATGGAAACATAATATTCTAGCTGTTATTTTGTTTTTTATTGTAGCAGTTGTCTTAGAGTTATTATCTTTGTTTGTATGCTAAATTAGGTGTAGCATTTGTCTATATAAGACCTGTAACTCAATCAAAGAAGGGTAGTGAATGAATGAGAAACAATTTGCTTTTTCAAATTACTTTCTGTGTGGTAGTGAAAACCAATTACCTCTGTGGAATTAGTTTTAACCTGACCTTTGTGGCAGGACTATCTTTTCTTTTCTATGAATATTTCGTTTCTTGTGTTAAACTTTGATTCAGTTGTTTCATGTTAATAGAGTTGTTTTCTTATATAAAAAGATTCCATCTTTCCTGGTTATTTTAAGCTTCTGCCACCCTCATTATTTACTCTGAGGGAGAATTTGATAAGCGTTAATTATGTACAAAATATATGCTCCAAATTGGTATCAGAGCTTAGGTTTGTCTCCGTATAAATACCCTAGTTTTACTCATTCTGTAAGCATTTCCTCACATAAATTTCACAAAAAAATGGACAATGAGAGGCTGAACCTCTTGGAGGCCCACTGTTGGAAGGTTGGCCGGGAGCATGGAAACAATGTTCACTGCAGTCAGTAAACTGGTTCAAGACCGAGGCATGGAAGATAGCTCAGATTCTGATGATGCAAGGACCAGACCAGATAAACCTAATAACTCCAATAAATAGAGTTTCCTGACTATAATGATAGTCTCAACCCATATGATTTCTTAGATTGGCTTAGGTCTATGGAAAGAATCTTTGAGTTTAAGGGTTATAATAACTCTAAAAAGTTTAAGGTTGCCATACTAAAGCTGAAGGAATATGCTTCATTATGGTATGAAACACCAGAGGCTAAGGGGAGGGAAGGAACCCATTAAATCTTGGGATAAACTGTAAAACAAAATGAAAAACAAGTTTGTCACAACTGACTATACCCAAGACCTATTCCTGAAACTCACCCACCTTGAACAAGAATATGATTATGTAGAGTCTTATCTGAGGGAATTTGAAAGATTGAACTTACATTGTGAAATACTGGGCAAAAAATGGCTAGGTTCCTAGAAGGCCTAGACCCCAGGATTGCTGCTAAGGTCAGGCCGCAACCTCTTTGGTCATTTGATGAGGTAGTAAGAGTGTCTTAAAAATTGGTGAAACAAGGGAAGGGAAAAGCTAATACCCCCAAAACCCAACCCGAACCTGTAAGCTCCAAACTTTTTACTCCTGCAAGACTTGACAACCCCATGAAAGATGAGAAGGGAAAGTCCGTTGTTTTCAAATCCCACTGGTGATATGAAGAGGAGATGTTACCAATGTCAGGGATATGGACACTTCAGTAGAGAATGTCCCATTTAGAGAACCCTTACTTCTTTTAAGATCAAACTTATGGAGGAAAGTGGAGAGGTTGAAGTAGAGGGGCCTTTTGGAAATTCCTCTGAGAAGAAGGGTGAGGCTGAACAATCTGACAAGGAATTGGTTATTGCACGTGATGAGGGACCAACTTGGTTCTTAGGAGGGTCGTGCACTCACAGGGTACAAAAGAAGGACATAGATAAAAAATATTCCAATCAAGGTGCACCATACAGGGAAAGGTATGTCATTTAATCATTGATGGAGGTAGTTGTGCTAAATTGCCCTTTACTACTTTGATAGAGAAACTCAAAATTCCAGTTGAAGAACACAAGAAACCCTATAAAATTAGGTGGCTTAACAAGGAAACTGAATTGGCTGTAACTAATCAAGGCCTTATTAATTTCTCAATTGGTCAAGGATACCAAGATGAGGTTGTATGCGACATCATACCCATGGATGCCTATCACATCTTACTGGGCAGACCTTGGGAGTTTGGTAGAGGAATCATACATGATGGAAGAAGCAATACTTATTCCTTCACTAAAGATGACAAAAAGATCACTCTTAGCCCACTAATAACCCCTATGGTGGTCAAGAATGGTGAAAACTCCAGGGAACCTAATATAAGTGGAACCTTAATTCTCCAGGAGTCTGAGGTCCTAAGAGAATTGTCCTAAGGAACCCCTGCATTTGCTATGATCCCCAAGGAGATTAAGGTTACTCTTGTGTACTCCAACCTGAGTCACTTAAGAAACTCTTGGAAGAATTCAGGGATATCTTTCCTCCTGAACTACCACTTGGATTACCCTCTTTGAGAGGAGTAGAGCACCAAATCGATCTCTTACCAGGATCTACTCTTCCAAATAAACTAGCCTATATATGTGACCCAACCACTGCCAAAGAGTTGCAGGTTCAGATCTCTGAACTAATGAACAAAGGCTATGTAAGGGAGTTAATGAGCCCCTATGCAGTCCCTGCCCTATTGGTCCAAAAAAAGGACGACACTTGGAGGATGTGCATAGATAGCAAGGCTATTAACAACATTAACACCTAAGTATAGATTTCCTATTCCTAGACTAGATGACTTGTTGGATGAACTAAGTGGGGTCAAGACATTCTCCAAAATTGACCTAAGGCAAGGTTACCATCAAGTAAGAATCAAGGAAGGTGATAAGTAGAAAACTGCCTTCAAAACCAAACTAGGACTATATGAGTGGTTGGTAATGCCCTTTGGATTGTCAAATGCACCCAGTACTTTCATGAGGCTCATGAATGAGGTACTCAGACCCTTTATTGGGATATCCATAGTTGTATACTTTGATGATATTTTAGTATACAGTGCAAGCACCATTGAACACCTCAAACATCTCGGGGAAGTTTTCCTTACACTCAGAATACACAAACTGTTTGGTAAGTTAGAAAAGTTCTCCTTTATGCTTCCAGAAGTTTCATTCTTAGGCTACATTATGTCCAGTCAGGGCATTTCAGTGGAACAAATGAAGGTAGCAGCTATCAAATCCTGGCCTACTCCAACAAACATCACTGAAGCTACAGGGTTCCATGGGCTGGCCTTCTTTTATAGAAGAATCATCAAGAACTTCAGTAACATAGTTGAACCTATTATAGAGTGTTTAAAGAAAGGGGATTTTAAATGAAGCACTGCATCTAAATTGCCTTTTGAGGAAATCAAAGAGAGGATCTGCTCAGCATCGCATTCTCACCTTACCAGACTTCAAAAAGCTGTTTGAATTAGAGTGTGATGCAAGTGGGACAGGGATATGAGCAGTGCTGATCCAAGAAAAGAAACCAGTAACCTTCTTTAGTGAAAAGCTCAATGAGGCTAAGTTAAGTTATTCTAACTATGACAAGGAGTTCTATGCTATGGTTATGGCTTTGAATCACTAGAGGCACTACCTAAAATTCAAGCCGTTTGTGTTACACTCTGATCATGAAGCCCTCAAGTTCATAAATGTTCAGCACAAGATAAACCCTAGGCATGCTAAATGGGTAGAGTTTTTGCAGTCATTCTCCTTTACTAGCAACTACAAAGAAGGAAAGTACAATGTGGTGGCAGATGCCCTCTCTAGAAGAAACAATGTTCTGACCTTACTAGCGGGGAAGGTCTTGGGATTTGAAATGATCAAATAAGACCCTGACTTCTCCATTGAGTACAACAACTGCAAGGATGATAAACCCAATAAACTACACCTTCAACAAGGCTTCTTGTTCAAAGGAAATAAGTTGTGTGTCCTAGGAGGTCCAACCAGGGAGTTACTTGTCAGTAGAGTGCACTTCAATGGGTTATCAGGCCATTTTGGCATCAACAAAACTCTCGATATTCTGCAAGACCAATTCTACTGGCCTAAGATGTTGGCAGATGTCCAAACCATTATCCAGAGATGTGGCCACTATCAAAAGTCCAAGAGCCAGTTCAGGAGAGGCCTCTACACACCACTACCTGTCCTCACACAACGTTGGAACGATGTCAGCTTGGATTTTATTGCGGCCTTACCCAGAACACAAAGAAGCAAGGACTTCATTATGGTGGTGGTGGTGGATAGATTTAGCAAAATGGCTCCCTTTGTACCTTGTAAAAAACAGAAAATGCTATAAGGATTGATGATCTCTATTTTAGAGAAATTGTAAGGCTACATGGGATACCAAAATCCATGGTTTCAGATAGAGACGTAAAATTATTAAGCTATATCTGGAAGGCTCTTTGGAAAATGCTACAAACCAGATTGTTATTCAGCACTGCATATCACCCTCAGACAGATGGACATAATGAGGTCACTAACAAAACCTTGACTCAGATCCTAAGATGCATTGCGAGCCACTCCTTGAAAGAGTGGGACCTAAAGCTGGCCCAGGCTGAATTTGGTTACAACAGGGCTTCTACTGCTGCAACTAGGTTGTCACCATTTGAGGTGATATATAACCTGAACCCTCGAATGCCCCTGAACTTGGCCCAGTTACCTGCTGGAGAGCACAGTTTTGATGTTGATAACAGGGTGGAATCCATCACAAAACTACATAAGCTTGTGCAACAACAAATCCAAAGCAGAAATGAAGTATAAAATATATGCTCCACATAGTAGTGTAATAATCGATTAAATCCCACCCACGAACACTAAAGGATTACGATTCTGACTTTTTCACAGTCAGAATCCAACTCAAGAATGGACGCAATAGATGATGCACCTCTTCCAGAGGGCGCACCATCTACTACGACCCTGAACTCAGTTTCATCTGATTCAATTCGTATAATTCCTAATAATCGACTAATACCTCTTATTATCACCTAATTGTTAATATGTCGAGATATTTTATTCTTTTATTCTTATATTTAATTTAATTTTTTTGTTTTTATTTAATTTTCTTTACTATTTTAAAACTTCTTTTGGGCATCCTTGTGACATAAATCCAAGCTATTTCATTTGTAATTTATTCATTTGTAATTAATCCTCTTGTATTCTATTTTTGTATTATTTGTTCTTCTCACATGTACTGAATCTAAATTCTAATTTGGACCACTAATCCTTATTTGTATAGACGTAGCTGTATAACTCACATGTTAAAACAATGTTTGTTGCATTGCATGCATTTTAATCAACAATATATCAAGTATAAACGACGTTCCCAATCATTAGTAGAGGCCGCTATCGAGGCGGGCGGGATTATCTGTTCGATTAAAGAGCTACCTAATACGTACCCTCACCCATTACTTGAAATCTCTGTGAACATCCGTGTTCGCGGGCATTACGGGAGTCATTCTTAATATGGAATGCTAAGGGTGACGAATTCTTGGTTTATGTCACTACTTTGTGTCTTGACATGGCATAGAGTATTCGAACGGTTCCAATTTTCCACAAAAATTGGTGGCGAAACCTCAAGTGTAGGTCTGTTCAACCTTTCACTGGTTTCAAAGCCTTTCAAATCGGTTACAACCCATGACGTGCTTTGTTCACAAAGTTCCGTGGGGATAAGTGCCGCCGCTTTATCGCGAGATACCGAATGCGCGGGTGCGGGCGGTGCTAGTGGCTTGGTCCACAATAAGCTTCCTTTTTCTGATTTTGCTTCATTTCTAACCCTAAAACTCTCTCCCAACCTTCCCATACTCTCTCTAAACTCTCCAAACTCTCTCAAAATTCCTCAACAACACAAATAACATTATCTTCTCAAGATCTCACCTTAACCTTGAAGATCTGTACTCAAGTTCCACCCCTTTTCATTTGTTTATATTTGTAATTGATTATTTACCCTTTTCCTTTATTTATTTTGTTAGTAAACCCTAATTTTTGGGGGTTTTGTTATGGGTAATTGATTAATAGTTAGTATGTGTAATATGGGTAATTAAAGGGTAATAATCAGAGGTTTTGCTTAGTATAATAGTGTAGGATGTATTGTGATAGTTATTGTGTGATTGTTGTAGGATGAGACGGTTTTATGAGGTGAAATCTTGTTGTGTTGGATATGCTTATGAAGTTTGCTAAAAGGTAGGTTAATCCTACTCGGTTTCAATAATGAGCATGTTGTATAGGATGTTGTTGATATTGTAATTAGTCTCACATGTTAGGGTAATTGCATTTTAATATGTTTAGTGGTTAATTGCATTGTTAAGGGTTCATAATGATGGTTGGGTTGCATTATATCATGTATAAGGGAAAGATGGTTAGTCTTTTTGTTGGCATAATGGTATTATATTATGTTGTTGGGTAATTGTTGGTTTGTCTCATATTGTGGATAGAAATGCATTATAACATAGGAAAGAATGATTGTTGGTAAGAACATGTTTGACATGTTGTGATTCATGAGATGGATTATATGTGTTACATTATGTTGCATATTGTGTTATGTATTGAGACGGATGTTGGATGTGGTTGGGGGAGGAGTTATTGTGATATATGGTTGTTGAGGAGACGTAAGACGGTTGGGAGACCGTCTTACGCATGCGGTTGAGAGACCGTCTTACGCATGGGTTGCCTATTGAGGCTTCCCAACCCCAATAGGGATGCGCACATTAATAGCTTGAGTAAAAAGAGACTTGCGATGCATCGCAACGTCCGATAGGGGTCCGGTTAGCGCCCTGAACGAGTACTTGGATGCGTCCTGGTACTTGTTTCAGACTGCGGTCTGGGTAGTGGGGGTGAGCAGTGTTGCGGTATCGTCACCAGTTTGTGGGTGCTGTGGGTGTGTCTCTGGCACTGGTGTTTGAGGTGTTGGAGACTCAGGTATGATCAGTGTGATGCATTCGTAGTTGCATATCGTAAGGATGTTTATTGTCTATCACGTGTATTTGTATTATCGAAATTGACATTTGTGGCTTTGTGTAAATTGTCACGTATTTATAGTGTGGCATGTGTCGATCCATATGATATTTCTGATCATATAGGGAGCAATTTGATTTACAGGTTTTGTTTATGACGTGATCGGGATTTTGGCAATGCTACGGACTTGGAGTCGGATCATAGATCGGAGATAAAGGTCTTTTGTCTAGTCGAGTTGTATTTATTATTACTCATTTCATTTGTATTCACCAAACTTGTAGTTATTATAAAATGTTCTTGGAATTGGAGTTTTGTAACACTACCTCAGGCAACCGAGACGGTGATACCTTCGATTATCTTGGCCGGATAATCGGGGGTGTTACACTAACTCACCAGACTTAAACTATAATGACCTTGGTTATTTTAGGGCATTACAGTCCTTAAAATCAAAAGACGCAGCAAAATCAGTTGATGAATTAGTGAATTTAGTCATGCAAGCATTTGTTGATTATAGTCCAGCGAAACTCAACAACATATTTCTGACACTACAGTTAGTAATGATAGAGGTTATGTAATGTAAGGGTCATAATGACTTTGCAATCCCCCAATGGGCAAGAGTCATCTTGCATTTCTTGGCATATTTCCACAAAAAATGGAGGTTAAGGTAGAATTAGTAAGAGAATGCGTTGGATATTTACAAGGGATATGCCAATCAGATGGTTTAGAGTACTTAATGAGTGAGTTAAGATACAATGTTCAAGCACTATCAGTTTAGAAAATCTAAGTAGTGAATTAGGAATTTGAAAGTTTTTGAAATTTATTTAGAGTAGTATAAACATTTTTACTCTAAGGATTGTTTAACTTGTAATCAAATTATGAACAATGCAATGCTATGTAATGCAATGTAAGCAATGTTTACTTTAAGCCTGGAATTCAGTTTAGTTTCAAATTCATATGCTATTCAGTTAAATTTATTAACAAATTATCATCAAATCTCAGGCCAATGTTGCCTAATCATTGAGTTATGTCAAGCCTTAAGCCTTCCTACAGACACATAAAATGAAGGTACACCATACTAAGTCCATGAGAAAACAGTAATGATTTAGGCAACATCAGACAAAAGTGAGTGATACGACATGTGTATGCCCTATTAGTTTAATTTAAATGGTTTTGCAAACAAGACCATTCATTTGTTGACCATATGGTGGCTTAACTACTTAATTAATATGACCACTGAGCTGATGTAAATGTTTACAACTGAAAGTGCTCTCAAACCGGTAAGGTTTCATCATCACTTAGCCATCTCTAAATCCAAAATGGACCTCATTGAGGTCTACAACCAACAACATTTTCTCTCATCAAGACTACAATTTTGATAATTACATCAATCCTCGGGCCTAATTGGCTCATCATCGAGTTATGTTAGGTTCAAATGCATCCTACACATACAGCCAATAAAGGTAGGCCATGCTATGTCCATTAAATAACAGTAATGATCAAGGCAACAACCGAAAGCAGCCCTCAAACCATTATGGTACAGACATCATTGAGCTTTAAAACTGTAATTTAGATGGTTTAGCACACACACCCTTTATTGGTAGACCATATGGTGGCTTTAGTACTTAACAGTTATAGCCACTTTGGTTAAAAAATGTTTAGTTAAGAATAACCTCTCAAATGTAAAAAGCTCTCAAACCAGTTAGGTATTCTCATCACTGAGCCACCGCTCAGTAAAAAAATGGACCATCCCTAAGGTACACACACCAACAACAAAGAAACAGCAACCAATAAGCACAATCTTTAGAACCAACAACACTATATTATTCTCAACTAAACCCACGTAGCAACGACAAAGGACAAATCCAGCAAAAATTACAGAGAATATGAGTAAATATAACTTCATAAGCCAATAACAATCACAAGATGTAACTCAGAATCAATGTAACTTAGCAACGAATAACAGAAAAGCTAATAATTGCACATGTAAATCTAATACAGACTAAAACTTAACAGCAGTAATCCCAGAAGCAATAAATCAGAAATAATGTAAAACATAGCAGCAATAAATCCAGCAGAAATAAAATACAACTAAATAACAATAAAAAAAAGAATAAACAAAATATAATAAGATGAATAAAAAGATGAATACCAGCATAATAAGTCCCAAAACATTGAAAAGATGAATCTAAGCATAATAACACCACCAACAACAAATCATCAATAAAATATTAATAAAAAGATAAAACATGATAAAATTACCAAAAATAAATGGAGTTTCAGATTTATACCAAGTCTATACCAGTCAAGAACACATTGAAGACACACCTTCCCACAGTTTGCATATAGATGAGCCATGAAGATGTACAAAAGAGTTGATGAGATCTAGAGTGAAGATGAAGAAAAGGGTAATATAAGACGAATCTGTGGGTCGTTGAAAGAATAAAACACAAAAGGGAGAAAAGCAGAGAAGATGATGACGACGTGGATAGGAGTTTTAGAAGGGAGAGAGTGAGGGTTTGATTGGAATTTTCTGAAGAGTGAAGAGATAGAGAGAGAGAGGGAGGCGTCTAATTGTTTTGAGGAAATGAGAGGTTGAGGGAGTAAGGGTTAGGGTTTGAGTAGAAGATTCTAGAGGTGGCATTGAAGTGGGTTGGTTGGGAAGATGAAGTCTAAGATTTCAAACGGATTGGGGGGTGTATAGTGGATTGGGTTGGGTTATTAAGTTTAGTTGGGTTAATAATATGTTTAGGGTGGATTTTGAAGGTAGTTTAGTGTGGGGTATGGATGTCATTGTTTGTAAATAAGTTGTTTCAATAAGGATATAATGGGCTTTTATTTTGCCAAATAAGGAAGCTTGTAAAGTGGAGTTGATTGGACGGAAAAGGAATACTTGTAAAGTGGAGTTGAATGGAGGGAGTATTATTCATTCGTCTAATTTTTGGATATGTGTACCTTTGCTCCATTGAGCGAGATCCCCCATCTAGTCTTACTTCTTTACAGTGAGAATTTGTGATTTCCTTTTTACCACCTAGCCTCACTGCCTCATATAAATAAATTCATTAAAAACAATTTGCTTCTCTTTATGAAACTATGTTAAGACGAGTAAAATTCTTCTCCATTACCTTACTCTCTCCATTACCTTTCATTACCTTAACGAAATCCAATTTATTATTTATAAAACATCAATGATGTAACACTTTGTGTCTTTATTTTATTTGAGTGAAGTTGTTTGACTTCTTTCAGTCTAATTTATTTAGGCAGTCTCAATTTCATTAATAAATAAGTTATATCGATTTAAGTTTTAATTGCTAATAAAACTGTTTTTAACATTTGAGTTGCTTTTAAGTACCTTATATTTTATAAGAGTTTTGAAAAAGCTTAATAATTATTGAATCAAAGACATCGTATTTATATAAGAGCCAATTACTAAAACCTTGTCTAAACATATCGATTACAAAGATTACAAGAACGAGTTATGAAGTCCATGAATTAAGAAATAATAGCTATACAATCTAAAAATAATCTAAACAATGACTATTATGCATTACCATATACATTAGAATCTTTATCACGATTCTGTAAGATGGACGATCCTTGGAGACGACCAATCTTGGATTGAAGAGGATAAAATGGAGTACGGGATAAAGGCTTAGACCGGTCCTCTACAAAATGGAAATCCATAGGAAAATGTTTCATACACGAGCGAAAGATCGGATTAGATGAATAATTTGTTGCACCATGATTATGACAATAAATAGTAGAAGAACTATGCAACGTTAGACGATGCTCATATAGAAGAGAACGCAGTAGTGTCAGCAAATACCCCGGAACTCTGCTTCATTAGAGGAATGTTTTAGAGCACGTTGTTTCTTTAACGACCAAGATATGAGAGTACGTAAAAAAAACTACGTAACCATAAGTAGAAATGTCACCAGCCTTGGCACCCGCCCAATTTGCATCACAAAAAAATGTAGAGCTAGAAGATATGACAATGAAGTTCAAGACCAAGAGAGATAGTGGCTTTGAGATAACTGAGTAAATATTTTAAAGAAGACTGATGAGTCATAACTATATACATTTTTTATGCCTCCCCTTTAATTCTTTTGAGACGGTTTTGTGCTTACACATGTCAAATATATGAGGTTTATGAAAAAATGTCGATACTTTCGCCTTTTGTGTTTTAAATGCATATTTGATGCATTCGAATGATAAAAGACTAATATGTGACACCGCGGAATTGGCAAGACGGAACACACGAAGAATGGCACGAGGATCAAAGAAGAATGACGAGGAAAAGAAAAAAAAAATCATGAAGATATGCTGAAAGTGAAGGATCCTCGATCGAGGGAGGAAGAACTCGATCGAGGGACGTGTACTCGATCGAGGGTGAAGAACTCGAATGAGGGATTCTTGTGCTGAAGAAATTTCGCGGAAACTTCCTTAAGTCGGTGTATTTGTAATATAAATTGGGAACTCGTGTTAAAATAATTAGGTTACACTTTATTACAATATGTACTCCTAAAAACTCTTAGATCTAGTTTAGCTACTTTATTATTCGGATCTACGCATTGTTCTTTGAATCCTTTAATTTCTGGTATTAATTCAATCCTTCTTTTAAGTTCTTTAATTACATTGTTCATCTTACTTATGCTTATAACCATGTTTCTCCTTATTACTATTGTTGTTAGTTTTACCAAAATGAGTAGCTAAATTACTTTTCTAGGGTGAAAGGGAATTTAGGTTGTTAGAAGGGATTAGTTAATTGATTAATTGTTAAATCGCTGACAAGGCTAAAGTCGCGTCACCTATATCAAAATAAACCGAAGTACTACTAACAATAGCTAGCGGTAAGAAGGGTCGAATCCACAGAGAGACAGTGATTAACTATTTATTAATGATCTAGTCAGTCTTTAAGTAACAATAGGGGGGTTTTTAGTGTTTGATTCTAACAACTAAATGCAATTAGAGTAAATAAGACGAAATTAATAATATTAAAAGGTCTAGGGCTCAGGTTCACTAGATTAGTTATCCGGGGATATAATTAAGCCAATTAAAATATAAATCGAACTATCTAAGGTCACAAGATCGGTCGATTCTGTAATACTATGTATTACTTTGGTCTGTGGCTCGGCCGAGTAGGGTTGACTCGGCCGAGTGAAGTGTTGGCTCGGTCGAGTTGGCTT
>JAOWBH010048729.1:0-15292 GCA_028566215.1 Silene coronaria
AAATCCGCCATCATATTCGTCATATGAGAATACAAATCAAGGGCATTTTCGTCATAAAAATGTAAAAATAGGGGTTTAGGAGTAATTTTTAAATTTTTGCAATATTTTGGGTGTAATTTTTAAAAAATATTTTAAAAATGAGTAAATTTTAAAAAGCGTATTTTAAAAGAGAGTTATTTATAATTTACTCTAAAAACTACGAGTAATTGTCAAAACAGTGCAAGCTTTCCGGACCGGAGCCTCACCGAGCTTAGATCAAGATCTGACCGAAACATTTCCAAGACTTGGATGTGTTGTCCGGCGTCTCAGTTTCATATGTGTATGTGTACCTCCTATTAAGAGTGTCGGTAACATTTTAGTTCCCCATACCATACGCCTTCTCTCTCCTCTTATGGGGTACCCTATTGTTGTACGAACCTCCCCATTATTTGAAAAATGCAAGGCAATTTAGTTGGACGAAGGAGAAAAGGAAAGATAAAATATGGGGAGCCTTACTATTACGAATGCTCAATGGGGCCGCGAATTCTCAATGGGGCAAACAATATACCATATTTGAATACAAGTTAAAGATACTACTTATAGAGTTATGGGATGATACTCCAATTTTGGTGTTGGGAGTAATGGAGTAAGCATTATGCTTGTACAATGAACTACTTTAAAGGTTTGAATTTATTGAGTCCAGTTTTACCAGAAACATTGCTTGTTATAAGTTACTGTAATGAAACCAATTCAACCAACTCGACTCCTTCATCGGCCCCATTTTAATAAATACTAGCTTTTCAATAAAGACATCGCAACATCGTACCTTCTTCACAACTACTTCTTCTTGTTTCCAAAGTTTCTTACCGTTTTAAGAACTTTCGTCTTTAATTACTCCTTACACTTATGGTTGTTGATTTTCATCTTCATTAGGCAGCTCACACTGTTGCCATTTCACTTGTAACTTACATTCAAACCGTGCTTACTTAATTAGTTTCGACTGGTTACGAGTCAGGTAAGGTTCTTCCGTACGTTTATATCATCTCCCGCCTTAGCCTACACGTCTCACACTTGATGTTCCTAGTATTTGCTTTTGTTGATTCATCAGAACGGAAATAACAAATAAATAAACTGTCCAACAAGAAAAAAGCATGAAAAAAAGTTGAGCAAAATGTGTGTGACGACTATGCTGCTTTAACTTGTGCTACGTCAAAGTCTCGGAACATTCTAACAACTAACTGTCCTAAATAGTTAGTACACTAAACTGTGCAGTCATTTATGAAATCACAGAAATATTCTCAACAGCAAAAGATGAACATGAAGAGGAGCTCAGTAGAGGTAGCAAGTGGCAAAGAAGGGCAAGACGGACGACCAGCAGTAGGTCCCACTTACCGCAACATTCTGTCCGAGCATGGATTCCCTGCTCCTGATTCTGATATATCTACTGCTTGGGATTCCTTCAGGTATTACATACAAGTACAAATGTAGGACGTACTAGTGTACGTATATTTGTATTTTCTGGATTCCGAATAGGCTAAGTTTTCCTTGTTCTGTTCTGCTGCCATATTTATTCACCCTTTATTCCTTTGTTACATGTCCAGACTTTCTGCTGAGAAGAACCCAGGAAGCAAAATGCTGGGTTGGCGCGAATTAGTTCATGATAAGGTAATTTACATGAATATTATTCAACCAACTTGATAGTGCTATATTATTTGATGATGATTGTGTTAATATTTGATTTTACTTGGATGATTAGTGGGGTCCTTATGTATGGAAAACATACAAGGAAGTGTATCAGGATGTTCTTGATATTGGCTCTGCACTGCGGGCATGTGGGGCTCAACCTGTAAGCGATATGCATTTATACTTTCATTATCGACTTTATTTTCCCTGTTCCCTTCATGTGTTTCTATATGGTCTTAGTTGTCTTCCTGAATTCAAACTATATATATACTCGTGGTGTAGGGTGCACGAATTGGAATATATGGTGCTAACTGTCCTCAATGGATCGTAGCCATGGAGGTTTGTAGCACGAACCAACCTTACAGAAAATGTTCTCACTTGAACCTTGATAAAATTTGTAACTAAAAAGGTGCAAACTTTGTGTAGGCTTGCAATGCTCAGAGTATGATTTGTGTTCCTCTCTACGATACCTTGGGTAAGTAGTAGGGACTACATTTATAGTTTTGCCTCTTAAATTCCCGGTCCTTTTCCTGAACCATATCTGCTTCTTTGCCATACAGGACCGACTGCTATTGATTACATCCTTGAGCATGCTGAGATTGATTATGTTTTTGTTCATCCCAAAAAATTTGGCGAAGTAAGCTAAAGATATTCATGATCCTCTTTTAGTCAAGCTTATTACATCACTTTTGGTATTTCTTTTTTGCTCATTAGATATCCCTGAACCATCTGCAGCTACTGAAACCAGAGTGCTCCTCTTCTCGTCGACTGAAATGTAAGACTGATTGCTTATGCTGTGCGAATCCTATTTGTATTTCTAGCAAACGAGATTGTTAAATGAAATTAAATTGCAGCTGTTGTTTGCTTCACATCATTTGCTGCGGAAGAAAATAAAAAGGCGCGTGATGTAGGGATTGAGACTTACTCTTGGAATCAGTTCCTTCAGATGGTATGTCCATTTGCAAGCACACATCGTTCTAAAACTGTATTCCTTAACGATCTTAATAATACAAAACTGCTCATATTCAAACAGGGTAAGGAACTACCATCAGAAACGGTTCCTCCTCTAACAATCAATATCTGTACAATTATGTACACTAGTGGTACAAGTGGAGAACCAAAAGGAGTTGTCATTACACATGAAAATGTCGCCATGTTTATCCGAGGATTGGATCTTTTCATGGAGCAATTTGAAGACAAGGTTGAATGGGACTCTAATTCTGCCAGCTGCTGATTCTTCTTTGGTTTAAGAAACCTTCTGGTTCGTTATGCGACATTCTGATCTAATTTTTCTGGTTTTTACTGTATACAGATGACAGTGGATGATGTGTATCTATCTTTCCTCCCTCTTGCTCATATATTAGACCGCGTGATCGAGGAATATTTTTTTAGAAAGGGTGCTTCTGTTGGCTATTTTCATGGGGTATGCTCTTTTTATTCTTCCGCATAGCCTTAAAAGTTACACTGCTTTCTTTTAATCAGCAATATATAACATTTCTTCTGATCATTCTCCGAATCCCCCCGGAAGAATATAAATGAACTAAGTGAAGATCTGATGGAACTAAAGCCAACTTTTTTTGCTGGTGTACCTCGAGTCTTTGAACGGGTATATGAAGGCAAGTGCTTCTTATCAGTCTTCTGTCTTAATGCATAATAAACTTTATCAGGATACATTTTACAGCAGTACTTCTGAACTGAGTGATGTTATGAAGTTTTCAAGGTTAAAAATATGCTGCTGCTGCTGTTTGTCAGGCATAAAGAAGGGAGTTGAAGTTCTCAATCCAAGGAGAAGGAAGATATTTGACCTCCTTTACCAGTAGTAAGTTATTCTTACCTGTACATTTCGAGTTAGCTTCAGTTAGGCGCTTGTGATGGTAACTGGTAACTCTCCTCTTCTGCAGCAAACTATTCTGGATGAATTTAGGGTTCAAACACAAGAATGCATCCCCTTTGTCAGACTTAATAGCTTTCAGAAAGGTATCACCTTTACATTTTGATGCTATCCTATCAATTTTTTAGAAAGAAGATTGAGTCAAGACTGATTAACGTGAAGTATGTCAAAATTTAGGTGAAGAATAGGTTAGGTGGTCGTGTTCGTCTCATTGTATGTGGAGCTGCACCATGGAGCAAGGAAATTGAGGAGTTTCTCCGAGTCACTTGCTGTTGCTTTGTATTTCAAGGCTATGGTACAGTTTCATTTAGAATTATTTCTGCTTGAACTAGTGTAGATTCATATCTGGTGGATTGCAATACATGAAGTCCAATAATTACTGCAGGACTAACAGAGACCTGCGGACTGTCCACACATTGCATGCCTGATGACATGTCAATGCTGGGAGCTGTTGGTGTTCCATCTATATATACAGAACTTCGGCTTGAAGAGGTTCCGGAAATGGGGTACAACCCCCTGGCTGAGCCTCCACGCGGTGAAATCTGCGTGAGGGGTAAATCTGTATTTTCTGGCTACTATAAGAACCCTCAGCTCACTAAGGACTCAATCATTGATGGATGGTTCCATACAGGTTCGTCCTCAATCTCACAGTTTCTGTTTTATGGAGTACCTCTTGACAAAAAATGACATTACCTGATTCTTTCCTTTGGCGCTGGTAGGTGACATAGGGGAAATGCTTCCTAATGGTGCGTTGAAGATCATTGATAGGAAGAAGCATCTGATAAAACTGTCACAGGGAGAGTATATCGCACTAGAGTACCTGGAGAAAATATATGCCGTCAGTCCTATTGTTGAAGATGTAAGCCCTCTTCCGCCATAATATCTGTTAAATTCTTCGTAATTAACATAGCCAGGATTGTACTGCAACTCTGCAACTATTATGTCTTCTCTAGATATGGGTGTATGGAGACAGCTTCAAGTCGATGCTAGTTGCAGTGGTGGTTCCTAATGAGGATTACTCCAAGAAGTGGGCAGATCAAAACGGGTACCAAGGCAACTTTACTCAACTGTGCTCTCACGCTGACCTCAAAACTTATGTTCACTCTGAGCTTAAGGCTGCTGCAGAAAGAAACAAGGTATGCCATACATGCCTACATAGCCTTCCAAAGATTCTCTTGTAGTTTAGACATCGAATTTCTTGATCTTGACAACTTATTTTCCTGTAAAACCAGCTGAGAGGTTTTGAATATGTCAAGGGAGTGATAATAGAATCACAGACCTTTGAGACGATCCCAGACTTGCTGACACCTACCATGAAGAAGAAGAGAGATCAAATGCTCAAACGTTACCAGGTAACGTACACACTAACTCTCCCCATCCCCACTAATAACCGATAACTAGTCTGGTATTGAATGCTTATTTTACGTCCCATGAACGTATGCAGGTAGCCATCAATGAGATGTACTGTATCCTGTCTCAAGCGAAGCACTGAGATCCTTATTTAATGCGGACCAGCGAGATGGTTATGACATTACTATCAGTTGTGGTCCTCAAACAGAGTATTTGTATCTTTTTTCCACTTTGAGTTGTGAACAAATATGTAGATAATTGTTTAAACTACTTGTTCATGTGGCCGTAATATCATATACCGATATACGGAGTATTTCTAGCAGCCGCAGCAGTAGGCCTTTGTATTAAGTGCTAAATAGTAACTTCAGTCCTTAGTTATTATGATTAATTTGTCGATCTCAATTCTCAAACCACAGTAAATCACAAGTCAAAAGTCTAAAACAACCAACGAGCAAAACTGCAATCTTGATCAAAGTCGATATTTCTATGAACAGGAAAGATAATTGGGACGCAGCAAAAGCAAAAGAAATAAATGTAGATAAATAAATAATATTGTCAGTTTTGGATTCAATTGATGATACATAGAATAGAAGAACTGAACCAAGGCATTTCGCCCTGACTCCTGAGATTCGGTGATGTATGTTCATTGCTCAGTGACCGATCTAAAACCGAAAATGGAATAAATGAATGAAAAGGCTCTTAACACCAAAAAAAACGTGGCCAGATTACGTTAAATTAGGTCTCCAACTAGAATAATGGGGTTTGCACAAAGACGCCTCCAAAAGCTGCAACCTTGGTCATTACAAGGTTACCCTGTATATACACAGCCTCCCAGTTGCATAACTCTTAGCATATTTACACGCACGTAGCCGTTTCAGAAGCAGTCAATCCATCAAAAAGGGGTAGGCAGACGTGCCCTCCAAATGACTAATTAAAAATCTATCTCGCGTCAACTCCAAGCTTCCGATGGCTTGATCTCAAAGGCTGCTCTGAGGTACTGCATTGAGAAAAAAGGTGTTAGTTCTGATAACAGTTAATATGATAAATAAAGACGTGACGCATAGCCAGAACAAACAACTCACTTGAAAGATAGAGATGAATGCCGATTCATCTCATTTGTGAGGGCATTGTTCGAGATTTGAAATGGAACCAAGCCCTCCTTTAATGTAGCTGGCGCAGGAGACGCCACAACTTCTTTCCTTACGTTATTTCCAGAGAATGCGCCTGCAACAGTAATTCCACTTAATCAGAACCAGATTTCACCAACTGTTTGACATGTCTTCTGAACAAGAAACATTCTAGATTTAATATAAGAAAGATGGTGAAAGCGGCAGCATACCTTGAAATATTAAGACAAAGAAAAAAAGAGCAGTCATGATCATAGCAGGCATGCTGCTGCTTGAATTCGACCGTTTAGACTCCCTCATCTTCCTCAAAGCCTTGATCCGCTCAATCCTAGCGCGTTTCCTGGCAGCCAGCTCTGTCAGCTCTTTCACCAACTTGAGGTCAGATGCAGTCAGTACCGGACCTTTAGGAGGTCGCGGAGGCTTGGAGGACTTCTTCCCATTAGGCTTTTTCCGTGCCTCACCAGGACTCTTCTTCTCGAGGGGACCCACAGCTACTACCTCTCTAGTTTCCTCACCTCCTGATACTTTGTCAACAGCTAACTCTAATCCTCCGAAGGCAATATCACTCAGATTTGAGACATCCAAACTCGAGTCAGTATCGCTTAAACTAGTCATTATTCCATTACAACTTAAAGCTCGACTCCAAGTCTTCCTCCCAGCTTTACATTCCTCCTCGTCTAAGGCAATGACAGTAACACCATCACCACCTCCACCACATTCAAGATCAATCAGCAAGTCTTCTTCCCCACAAGCCATTATATTAGCCATTATATGGAGTATCTTACTAGCTGCAATGATAATTAGAGGGGGTGAGAATGGAAAAACCCCTGCACCTCAAGAATTCAACAATAACCTGAAACACAATACAAACCAATCATTAGAAACCCATAATGTAAAACATGTTCATAAATACGAGAAAGTTATAATCTTTCAACACATAACTAGAAACATTCAACATTTTAAAAAATTAATAGAACAACATGAGAATGCAGCACCAAAACAATGGCGCACACAACAAAATCATACGTCACATATATTGAACAAACGTGCTATGAAATAAATCGACAACCTTTGAGAGCAGGGAATAAAACCCCAAGAAGAGAAAAAAAAAAAAAAGACAAATAAGAAAGATTTTGTGATGAATACAAACCTCCTAAAAATAAGGAATAAATGATTGGAGACGGAAATAAAATGTTGCAACTATAATTTCTATTAATATTCCTCGTGTACTAGCTCGTTCATAACTCAAATTACCTAATTTCTCAACTGTCAAAACCAACAAAGTTTATTGAGGTGAATTCATGTATATATGGAATATGGATAGAATGCGCGTTACAGCAAACAGGACAAAACATTTACTGTCTCTCAACTCTATGTCTCTATTTTCTATTTAAATATTGTGATGAACGTGCATTGAATGCGACATATTTGAACAACAAACATTGAACTCTTTGTCTAACAATCTAACATGCTTCCGACTAAACGTGTCACTATTACATTATCCTTTTTTATTCATTTCACCCCTCCTATAGTTCTATTCTTCTTCCCTTTCTTATTATATCTTTTTTTTTTTTAAAAAAAATATTATATAGAGAAGTATTACTGTTTCGTTAATTATTTCTAAACCAGTCCAATACAAGTACGTAAAGAAAAATAAAATAATTGATCAACCCGACAAAAATGTCCATCTATAGAGTTATTTAGATTTTTTTTAATTTTTTTTTTAAAGAGGAGTTATTAGAGTTTTAAGTTAAGCCGAATAAAGTACGAGAGACTTGTGAATAAGACAACAAAGGCGGTGTTATATCCATGTCGATTATACAACTATAAAAATGAGTGATACTACGTATATGTATCTATTGGCGACGGACTACATTATCACCGGCTAAAACCGGCAAATTGTATATGTTAGTTTAATACTAATACTAATAAATAGCAGTGGGTTAATAACGACGACATAACGGCAAGTTTGTCGGACCAATAGTATGAAACAAGATAAGACAAACCTTGGAAGAATATATTCGCATAAACGTGGGTATCTGGCCTTTTAGCAAACATGAGAGGGCCGGCTTATTTGACCACTTTTACTATTTTACATTAATTAAATAAACTACTGTAACTCACTGACTTACGCCTTTCAGACTTTGCTATACATCTTCGCCGCGTTTTGTTTTTTTTTGGATTTGTAAATCCCACAACACATTATGCTCGTGCTTGTTTTTGCTTCATTATTTGTTACGGACCTTTAAAATTGATTTACATTCATGGTTGTCAGTTAAATAGCCGATGAAATAAAAGTAAGCTCTTTGCATGTCGTAAAACCCCGGTTATTATCCTTGTCCAACATATGCAATAGCTTCCAAATCATGCTGAAACAACTAATGCAAATCTCGAGTCATACCTTTATTAGCTAATTAACTCTTGCGTATTAACCAAAAACGTTCCACAAAAGGATTTTATGGCACTCCATTAACCAGGTCATTCGAGTGCCACAAACCAGGTCATTCGATAACTACTCAACACTGTATTAATTCTGCCAAATCAGACAGGAACGTTTTATAACTCAAATTCAGAAAATTGTTGCAAAAACGTAGCTCTAATACATGGTCTTCGCAATTATACATACAGCAGCATCAAAATATAGATAAAGCTAACTAATTTAGAGTCTCCACATCACTTCCTTCAACATTTCGGAAATAGCAGCAGGAATGATACAAGCTAGTGGACAATACTTGCTTCCCAAGCTTGTAACTCCAGTACAATGGCTTTCACTAAAACTAGTGCAAGACCAAGAGGATTCACTAAGATGAGCCTAGAGTCGGCTAGTCCGAGCAACACACTAAGAACAGGTTAACCCATGTGTGAAGAGAATAGAGTAGTAGTTTGTAGAGAGACAGACAAAAACGAGCTACTCATCACATTAGGATAGATAAGCCAGACAACCCCAAAGTGATTCAGAGTCGAGAGTAATTGAAGTTGTGCCAGAGCTACTCAATATATCTAGAGAATCAACTAGTTCAGTTAAGAGGAGAATTCTACATTACTTCTTGTTCTTACTGCTCTCACGAGATGCGCTACAGAGGTTTACATGGAAGGCTAGCTAGTATCAAGTAATGAATTGTAAGTTTGTGACAACACATCATTCTAAGATCAAGACTAACAAAAACAAATATCTCAGGACTCGAACAGTTATATCAGGTAAAAGGACCCTCAAAATCCGCCCTACTGGCAAATTAATCCTACTATCTCCAATTGGAACTCAAGTTCAAGACCAAGACTAACAAAAACAAAAATAGCAGGACTGGAACAGTTATCAGGTAAAGAACCCTCAAAATCCCTGCTATTGGCAAACTAATCCTACTATCTCTGACTGGAATTCATGTTTACCTTTATAATCTATCACAATTCACGATGTCATCACTTTTCTCCAATCCTCAACTTGGCTTGAATGGCCCAACTATAGATCCTAAGTGAATTAGTCGGGTTTGAAGGCAACGTAGTGATCTCACTGATCTGTGCGTATAAAAGCAACATAAATTTGTGCATTTCCTCAAATCACTTGGGTTACTAAGCAGCACTTTATGCTAAAAAACCCAAAAGTAGTAACTTGGTAAAAAAAAAATCAAAGGCCGAGACAAAAAGGAGAAGAGCACCTATAAAATACAGGAATTGTAACCTAAAGCAAACCAACAATATCCGAACATAATATCTAGAGAAGCTATGCTTCATATCTTCAAAGGAGAAAATGCAGTACTCAAAGTGGAACTTGCAGCACAGAAGGTCTCCTACTGACCTTCTGCCTAGATGATGATCCAAGCTTATTAAAGCCTAAGAGGAGAAAAAGAAACGGAGGAACATCGCTGAAGCCTAAATAGTAACAAACCTTGAACTATGGTTTGAATTGGCAGTTAAATCTACTACAGCATATCAGAATGTAATGTCAAGAAAAAGGGTAAGAATATCAGATTTAGTGACAAAGTGCACAGCAAGGAAAGAATGCTCCAATTTGGAGCAAACACTACAGCGCAAATAAGATTTGCCAGCATACAGAAAAGACACCAGAAGAAGCTTCCTAAATCAATCATCTGAAAGGCATGTACAACAGAGGTTTTTCAGAATTTCAAAGCAGCATCGCTGGGAAATCTGTGGTCATCATAAGCTAACGGGCATTTTAAAGAGCAAAGCCGCTATACTAGAAACAATGCGCTCTTATTACATGCATAACCCATGAACAGATCAGAATAGAACAGAATAGAATACAATAGAAAGGGGAGTTTATTCCCCTATACTATTTGCACAAATCACAGGCCAGAGAGCAATAAGTCAACTTTTAAGCTGATTTATCATTTAAATTGACAGCTGAATGGTGACAATTGTGGAAGATAATAAGAGGGTCAGATGCACCACTTTAGTAAGAGCATCATGACATTGGCGCAAACGAACTGTGACGAAGTAGAGGAGGAATGGAAGGAAAATAGACGATTTTTTAAATAACATAAACAGGAATTTGATTAAAATGATCTATATTCCTTTTAGCCAGGAATATTATATCCTTCCCGATAAACTGAGAACGGAAATCACAAAGTCAAATGGAAGCAGCTGCTAGAATGTCGATCATCAAGGAAAGAGAGATCCTACTAAATCCTAGGACAACCAGTAGATGATGAACAGATTTGTGACAGTGAAATCTAAGCTCCACTTATTATTCCATGCACAAATCTCCATGTAAGATCTTGATTTGCTTTACGGTCTAAGGTATGAGCTGGCAGAAAAGCACGACTCTTCAAGCAAACTTAGGGAAAATTCAAAGTGAATATCAAGAAAGGAGGAATCCTGACAGTTTTCACCTTTCCTAAAAGGAAAGAACCTGAGAAACTAAGTTGCCATGATGAATGCTTGGATCAGGTTTTCAGCGGAACGCTTCTGCTCAGTGGTACCAGATATATAAGCGACACGATCTCCATGGGAAGTCTTCAGCTCAGACATCTCTATAAGAGCCCCAGATAACTGGAAAAAAAACCAGAATGCCATAGGATGTTATGTTTCAGAGTTGAAACACGGATACAAAAAACACGGAAGAGGATACCAACTTTTCAGCAGATATCCACCTATGACGTAGTTTAATGTGTCCATAAGAATCTTGTATTAGGGAAAATGATGGGGAGAGAAAAAGAAAAAAAAAAATCTGAACATGCCTGGCGAATATTGGCAAGATTAGAACCATTTTTGCCTACCACTTTACCCACTGCATTTGCAGGAATCAACATTTCTAAAGTTGAGGATGGTAGTGATCTGCCCAATGGCATATAGAAGCAATGAGATAACCAAGCTTATTAAGATCTCAAGAGAAACAGTGAAAACACTGCTGAAAAACAAAATAAGAAATAGATCATATGCATACCTTCCTCCATAATGCTTAGACGAATATGAGGATCCATAGAGATCATCTCCCATCTGAAAAAATTGAATTGTCTTAAAATAACTAGATTAACTAAAACAAATCAATGATTAGAAAGACACTTTTCAAAAACAGACCAACATATCAAACCTTTTTGTGATATATATTATACAGTACATAAACCAGAGATCAGGATATAGTGGTGGAAGAAAAGATTGATAGGTAAACAAGTGGGAAAAACCGGCCGAGTACAAACTACATCCACCTTGTATATTCTCAGATCTGCTTATAAGTTGAACATATTAAGTAAAATGAAAAACCAATAACTGCATAAATGTATAACTGACATCAACATACCGACAAAGATCCATATTTGTAGAAGTTATTTGACGGTGACAACATTCCGACACCAGTTGCAGACTCAGTTCTTGATTGATATCCAGGCTCAGTTCTCGAATGATATCCAGGCTCAGTTCTCGGTTGATATCCAGGCTCAGTTCTCGGTTGATATCCAGGCTCAGTTCTCGGTTGATATCCAGGCTCAGTTCTCGATTGATATCCCAAATGATTTACAGGAGGAACAGACTGCAGAGCAAGGGGCACTGAAAAACCACCGCCACCAGAGTATATATGATCAGCGGCAACTGAGGAATTAGTTATGACATCCTTATCATTCAGGGCATCATCACGGAGTCTTAGAACAATTTGAATAAGTCCATCTCGGACATTTTTAACTTCTCCAGACACCTGCGCCCAGAAGAATGCACATGTTAGTTCATGCAAAATCAGGAACACTTGTAAAGAAAGTGTAAACTTAATGATTATAGCAGCCACCTCCAAAACCACAAGGTTGGGATTCTAACCTCTCCCAACCTCTTGGTTGGATAGGGTTATTAGGATATCTTCATGAGCTTAAAGCCCATATTCCACTATCATCTCAGTGGCCTGCATTTCACTCTTTTGCTTTGGCCACGTAGTAACTAAGCCATCCGGAGTAAGTACTGTCAGGAAGGAGAGAAAAAAAAAAAAGACGCACAAACAAGAACGCCGGGTTTTAAATATCAGCCACGACACCGACTCGCGACCGAGCTATCAAGGTTTTGCAGGTTATAGAGCCAGCACTTTACCAAATTTTGAGGCACTATTGACTTCATTTAGTGAGATTAAGCCAAAAAAAAAACCGATACCTTGACTGTGACAAAAACCAAGATGGAATACAATGCCACAAACATAGAAAGATTGAAGATTTGTACCTCTACATATTCATCATCAGCACTCTTTAACTTCTCCCCCTTTGAAATCCGGATATCAGCTCTTGATCTTTTCCGTATTTCATTGATAATTGAGCCACTTTTTCCTATAATGCACCCAATATTTCTAGACGGTATTAAAAGACACATGGTAACATTTTCACCATCTTCATTGATCTTTTCTTGAAGCAAAAGAACAGCTTCTACTGCCTTGGATTGAACATCGTCCAGTGACTGAAATATTAAGACAAAAAGATGTCAAAACTGGAGATATAGGACCAATTAAGACATAGAAAAAGGAAGACAGTCATCTTAACACAAGCAATGCACAGAAAACAAAATGCAATTTTGGAAACACAACAGATACTAGATGGTCACAAGAGTGCTAGCACCGTGACAGTGCACCTCAGAATAGCAACTGAGTATTTTTTAAAGAAATGACAAATACATAAACAAATGAATGAAAAGAATAAATGCAAGAATCGTTTAAAAACTTCTGTCAAATACTCTGTAGTTACAAACTTCTTATTGGGTCGGTCAAGAGACGGTCTCAACAAGAAGTCAAGAAGAGCTTCTATACCTCAGTTGACGTCACGGTAATCACACATCCATTGTATTTTGCTTTAGTAGGCTTACTATCATCAACAGCAATATGGGTACCACTAGCCTGTCTTAAGGTCTTAATAGTGCTCCCTGCCCTTCCGATAACACGTCCAATGATATCAGAAGGACATAACACCCGTACAGTTAACTCCTCCGACTGAGAAGTCCCACCGTAATTAGGGACAACAATGGGCCACATGCTCCCTGTATCTGCATAACCTGGAAGTTCTGAAGCATGAGCATCAATCAAAGACGGTGCAGATCTAGAAGGGGCCATGTGATCAGCACCAGTATAAAAACCCCCGGCAGAGAAAATTGGTAAATCGGCAGGTATGATGATACTCGGAGGCATCTCTGGCACACTAGTGTCAAGTGGAATCTCTTCTTTAGCTGGAAATTTATAGATGATAGCAGAAACAGCGAATAATGCTTTCTTAACAGCTTCAGAATCGCCAGTTATCTGTATGAAAAATTCAGATATTAGAAAAACTTACTCATAAGAAGAAATAAGACATCATTCAGTAGATAGGATTAGTCCATGTCAAGATTAGTATTAGATGTTGACCTGCACAAAGTTGTCAAAGTCCAAAGCGCATGAGTGAGTTGGGTCTGTAACATCTTTAGCAATGACCTTGACGTTAGACCTGGTCTTGCTTCTCAGTCTTTTAATAGTGGCCCCAGACTTACCAATGACATTGGCAGACTGACTAGCTGGTACAAGAAGGGTGCATTCTCTTTGTTTGTTCTCAGAGTCACCCATGGTCGCCACTGCATTGGCAATGGCAGCATGCATCTTTAGAAGAGCGTCTTGCGCAGGACATAGTGGTCCTATTTCATTATATTCCTCATCAACATCAAGTTTAACCTTGTCATTTACATAACAGTAAATGGTGATAACCCTCTCTTTTGCACCGGGAAATGGATCCACCACCTTAACCTTAGCTCTACTCTCCTGTCGTATTAAATTTATGACTTTCCCTGATTTACCAATGACACTGCCAATAACTGTATCAGGACACAATATCCTGTAAGCTACTAATTCGTCACCGCCCTTATCCTCCTTATCAACCCGTCTCCTCTGATTCTTGTTACCCCCATTCCCATTGTTGTCCTTTTGATGATAGGAACGCTTGCCTGTCTCACCCATCGACAGACTATTCCCTATGATACATAGAGGTACAAAAAAGCTGAATTAAGGATTAAAACATTACTTCACAAGCAAAAAAAAAAATCAGAAACCCCCACAAAAGAGTCAAGATGCCTAATCCACAGGCATTACACGCTATATCCATTTCTCACATCATTCAACACAAATTCGACCTCCATACTTATGTAAAATAAAGCAGCCAGATTCTCCGATAAATTAAGGCCAATTAAAAGACACCAAAGAAATACGCCCTCTATTCCGATCAATTTTTTAACTTTTGATTAAAATACCCCTCACAAAGAATAAAAAAGGTAAACAAATTAACGAGACGGGAGAGCAGATTTTAGTATTGCCAATAAAATAGCTCCAGTGTTCATTCTCAGAAAGTCTGGACCTTTAAAGCATAAAATACCTATAGCCTCAAAACCCACTTCCAATTTCAATCAAATTGTTGATATTAACTAAAAATTACAGAAATCTACGAGTAAAATTATCTAAAAGCAGCCAATAAATAGAATTGAATGATTACACTAGATTATATAGCTCCAAAATTCACCAAAACATATGATATTATTAAAACAATAAAAACAGAAGAAATTAGGTTAATTTTCATGTCTTTGATTAACCTAACAATCTACCAAACATAATCCCAATCAAATTCAATATAAAAACATCTCCAAACATTGATGAAACATTAAAAAAGAAAGGGGGCCGAAAAACTAACCTCAAAGATTGAAACTTTGATGGTAAAAAACGAATAGCAAAGATCCCAAATTCTTAATCGAGGAGAAATTAGGTCAATTTTTGCAAAACTTATTACTTTAATAATACCCTTTTGTTAATTGGTTTCACTCTATCTTCTGT
>JAOWBH010048840.1:0-15288 GCA_028566215.1 Silene coronaria
TCACAAAAATATTAGGGTTTTGAACCTAATATTTTTCCTTTCTCTCTCAAAAAGAAAACTTCTCACAAAAAGAAAAGGAGGTTGTCTTGGTGCAAACTTTGGAGGGTTTCTACACTTGAAACCTTGGAGGATCATCCAACTTTTGATAGCTCAAGAACGGATTTTGTAGGAGACAAAACCGTGCCCTTATTGCCGAAAATTACAATGTGAGGAAACATTCTTTCATCTTCTCATTTTGCATGCATAGATCCTTTATTTACTTAGTATGACTAATTTAAAGTGATTATGAATCCCTTTCATTTACAACTATAGAAGAAATTGAACCATAAAAAATAAATTAAAAGTAAAAAAAACTAACTACAAAGTAAAAAAACAAATCGTCAAAAAAATCGAAAAAATTACTATATGAAACAGAAAAAAAATATGGACGAGAAAGGGAAAATAATAGGGAAATTACAAGATTAATAATATATATTTAATAAATTAATAATTAAAGTAGAAAAGTTTCTTACTTTCAAAATTAAATAATTACAATTTTGAAGAATTTAAATGTCGTAATGAAAAAAGTTAACCTTCAAATATTGGATTGGGCGAGGGGTGATTATTGAGGGATGAGAATTAAGAGAGTGAAAGGAAGGATGAGGCAAGAGTTTCAGATAAGAGAGGCTACTTTAGGATCTTTGATTTTGAAAATTAGAATAAATGAAAATTAATTGAAATGAGAGACTCAGGGAAGAAGAAATAAGCTGGGGAGGCGTATGGAAATTGGAAACAACAAGTGAAAGGAATCCATATTTTAGGGCATTAGGCTAATAGCTCATATAAATGGGTTGTGTTTTTGTTTGTAACTGTAGTATTTGGTAATTTGGGCCACTTACTATTCAGTTAGTCTTAAGTAAGGCGGTTTTACGTAAAGATAAAGTAAAGCGGGTAATAACATAAGCATATTAGTGAGTAAAAGTACTTATAAAACAATTCGTTTTACAACAAATTTATGTAAAAATGTCTTACATAAATATTTGTGTTTACTATTTTAATGGGTACACACCAAGCTGTATTTAAGTTTTTCCAAAAAAAATCATAAGAAAGTTAGGTTGCGGGTCATTTATTCGAAACTAATTAAGTTGAGACATTTTCATTTTATATATAGGGTTATTTAATAAGAATACTCTAAACTATTAGGTCCTTCTCAGATTATTCCAAATTTTAATTTAACTACCATTATACTCAACTATTACATACATTGTCATTTAATAGAACATGTGGGTGGGCTTCCTGTTTAGCAGGTTACATTTCTTATAACCCTTCTTTTTTCCTACTCCAAGCTATGCAAAGCCACCTTCTTCTCCATTACTCTACTTTACTTCTCAAAAACACCATTGAAAGCCTTTCTCAAAACGGGTGATTTTGATTAAATCCACTACCCAGGACCCACCTTCTTTTTTCATACGCCATTGATATTAAATCAAAGTGAACATCTACAAGAAGACCCATCAAACATAAATATACAGACACATTATTAGAAACCAGTACATTTGCCAAATAAATAAAATGAAAGCAGTGAAAGCACATGTTTTGATAATCAAATCAGTCGAGCATAGGCGCATAACATTGCTTAACAAAATTTACCTATGAGGCCAACCTAAATACCTAATAGTGCATAATGTTCATCCAAGTACCCAAATAAAAGACTAACCTAATAGTCCCCTTAAGAGTCTCTGACACAAATACACAAATGTAAAATGCACAAATGATAGTATTGGTGAAGAAAAGAAGACGCTTTTCTCAATTTGGGCTTGATCTCTCGCTTCCTTGAACTATTTCGTGAATTACTTTTTCCAGAAAAATTCTGAATGTGATTTCTTATGTTCTTCATAAATTATCTAAAATGGTTTTCTTGATTTGTGAATTAATTTAATGGGTTTTTGTTTGATTATTGATTTATGGGTGTGATATTTTGGGGGTAATGCTTGATTTGCGGAGCTGTAATTAGGGTTCTTATTTTGGGGTTTCTATAAGGTTGATTTTCCAGAGTTCGTAAGTTGCTTTATTGCATCAAATTTATCTAGAGTTTAATTTTGTATCACCAATTAGAGGATAGAGGAAATTATATAGAAAAAGGAAAGATAATAAATCATAAGAAATAGAAAATAAATTTCAAAAATTGATGGTACTACTGTTATGGAGGGAGGGGGAAGATGAAGATCAACGATGAGGAAGAAGGTGGGATTTATGCTTGCTTTTACCTGCTACTCCAGGTCATTAAAGGGGCAATTCTGTTAAAAGAGAAGTAGAGTAATAGTTGGGTATATTATTAGTTAAAATGTTGTTTGAAGTATTTTGAAAAACAGCTCAATAGTTTAGAGTATTCTTATTAAATAACCTTATATATTAGAAATCTTTACTTTCTAGATGAAAGTAACTGATAAAATAAATTCGTACTGTTATATTTGCATCGGTTTAACTTTTAATAATGTATGCTATTATTATATATGTATTATTCAAATATTACGTAATAATATAACGTCCAATTATAAAAAGTAATGTATTAATTAAAATACTTTGAATGTCATAATTTTAATAACAATCTGTGCATTTGTTGCACGGGTATTAATTTTATTTATTCCAAACCCTAAGCCATCACTCCATCTCTATTTTGAAATGAAATTATGATCGATATACTATGATTTATAATCTTTATCTTTTCTTTATATACTCAACTTAACCTTGAAATTCAAATATTAAAGTCAGTTAGTGATTTACATGAAATCAAGTTAGAGTTTCTAATCATGATTGGCAATCTTTGCTTCATGTTGTGCTGCTCATGATCAAATCTATGTTGGGTTTCATCTTTCTTTATTTTGTCAAAGTTGCATCTTTTGAATTATTTTTTTCCATATAAGACTGTAATTGTGGCTTATTATTGTATCCATGTATTGTTTTTTTGTTTGATTATTGGTTGGCTTCTGAATTGATCAATGAATTTGGATGGATTCCGATTAAACCGTTTAAAAGTTGCGCTCTTGCAAATTATGAAGGTACGTCATACTGAGCCTAATTTTATTCTTTAAATGTATTTTTCACCTTTTAGTCTTTCACGTCTATTGGAATTGGAACTACTTTCGCATGGATTAATAGTTAGTTAGTTTTTAATTAATCAATGAATGTGTTCATGGAATATTTAAGGTGCAATACATATGGAGTGTAGCAATTTGTACCATTTTCTTAACGACACTTTGAATCATGTCAGTTATCACGTATCTATATCATATTATCATGGATTCATGGCTACAGTTCTTTTTTTTTAAACATTCATAAAAATTATGAATTTTTATACGACATTGGAGTATATGTTAATAAAAATAAGTTTATTAGATCAAAATATGATCCATTTGTAAGTTATCTTTACCTTATTAGTGAATACGAATACTACTTAACTATTGCTTTTTTTTAAAAAAAAAAATTACTCGTGGGGTTTGTTCTATAAATTTTATACACTACTCCGTAACTAACAATTGTATATAACAGAATTTGTTTGTGATATTTTGGTTAAATATAAAATAAAGAGTTAAATTTCAATTTTGGAACTACCTAAGGGATCACTCATCGCACATCAAACTCATAAGTGCTTAACCTTAGTTATTAGTTCGTATTATGTACTGTATCATACACTGTATCATATACTATATGTCGGATTGTTCTTCTCCCTTTCTCTTCACTTATGTAGTTCTGCCTCCCTCATCTTTCAAACCCATAAAATCTTTTCATTGGTTGTTTGAAGTAATAGTCAACAACTTTACCATATGTCAATAGATTGCATTTTTGGAATCAAAGAGGTAAGTACTTCATTGTTATTTTTTACGACTAATATTTTCAATCGTTTAATAATTCTTTTACCAATTGCTGTGAGATTTTCATAATTTACCTTGGTTTTGGTTTCAGTTTTATAGGCTACTTCAAATTTATTTCTGTAGTTAATCTAATTACATTATATGCGCCCGACTTTCAATTACTAGCATCGCATTGTCTTTGTCTTGACTCTTGAGCGATTGTTCATAAAAATATCATCTTTGAGTAATATTTTCCAATCAGTGACCGATAATAATCCGGTTTTCATATTCTGCAAGTTAATTAAGTTTTTATACAAGCATCGATTAACTTAATCTAATTACATTATATCCGCTTTTGTGTTGGTTTTTCTTATTCTTTCACATTATTTACCTATAAGTCATTCTCTCTATTTTCTTCTGTTTTATCTTCTGTAATTATGTAGGTGTTTTGTTTTGTTATATGTGTTCAACTGTTCATCTTTGATCAACATCTCGTTGATGTTGTATTGACTCTACCAAGTTGTGATTTTGTTGTTGGTTTTAAACTCGTGCCTTTTATCTATAATTCATCATACTATCACAGGCTATGTGCAGAATCCTATATCATTGTACATATAAATAAAATGATGGCATTATACTCCACCAAGTAATGTTACATATTTTATTATAAAGGAAGTCATGTAGGTAAGCATGGGTTTTGCCTTTTAAGAGCATTGACTGCAACACCCTAATTAACCGGCTAAGGTAATTGAGAGAGCTATCATCTCGATTGCCCGATGTAGTGTTCCAAAACTCCAAATTAAAGAACATTTTATAAATAATACAAGTTTGGCGATTACAACAACATGAATGAATATAAAGTACAACTCATCTAACTGCAACCTCTATCTTATAACTATATACTCGACTCCATAGTGCGACCCAAATCCCGTTTAGTGCCATAAACAACCTGTAAAATAATCTGCTCCCCATATGATCGGAAATATCAAATGGATCAAAGCAGCCCACCCCGAAAATAGGTGAGAAACACACAACCCACAAACGTCAATTTCAACAATATAAATAAACGTGAATGTTGATAAACATGATTATGATATGCAACATGATTATGATATGCATCACAATGATCATACCTAAATCTCCAACACCTCTAACATCAATGTCAGGGGTACACCTACGACACACACAACTCGGTGACGGCACCGCAACACCGCTCACCCCCACTACCCGGACCGCAGTTCGAAACAAGTACCGGGACGCACCATATTACTGGGCTCGGGCGCTAACCGGACCCCTGCCCGACGTTACGTGTAATACCCGGTATTAGTAAGAGGATTTAGTTATGCTAATTGGGATTAGTGAGAAGATCATTAGATATAATGAGAATCTTATAAACCTTACACGAGAGAATTTGGATCAACCGAGTATCTTAGCAAACCGAGTATGAGCTGAAAGGGGGGATCGAGTGAGTGCACTCGACAGAGTACACAGTACTCGGCCGAACAAGAGGGCAGTACTCGACCGAGTGAGTGCACTCGGTCGAGTGACTCGGTCACTCGGCCGAGTGACACTGTGTCTGACGAGTTTTTATGTTTTGGATTTCCTCCTTATCCATTCATTCTATCTTCATCTATTTCTCTCTAAGCCTCTCAATTCTCTCTAAAAATCTTCTAAACACCTTAGATTAGTAGGCTAAGCTTGGATTGAAGATTGTTCCACCTTATTTCTTCCTCTTTTACCATTGTAAGTGAGATTTATACCCTTCTCTTAACCCTAAACTTTGGGGGGGTTTTACATTAATTGTTAATTAGTGTTGGTAGTTAGTTTTTGAGTAATTAGTAATAATAAGTGATTTTGGTTAGTATATTAATTAGAATGGATTATAATAGTTAGAATATAATTATTGTAGGATGAGACGGTCTTGTGAGACGGGATCGATCTTGAGACGATTAACTTATTGGATTATGCTTTAAGGTAGGTTAATCCTATCCGGTTTCAATATGTATTTTGTATATGTTGATATTTATGCATAAGTAATCTCACATGAATGTCATAAATGCATTATAACATGGTTAGCTAGGCTTACATCATTAAAGAGGATTAATGGGATATTGGGTGCATTATAACATGTTTTGGGGATGGGTAATTGATCCCATGGTATTGGCATAATTGAATTGGGGCATAAATGTGATTGTTAGATGATTGGAAACAAATGATAAAGATTCATATATTAACATGATGTACATGATGCTTGAGACGGTTTATATGTTGGCTTATATGAGAAAATGCATTGTTCATGGTTGTGGTTGTTAAAGACGGATGGTGGTGGTGATTGTGTGGTGGTTGTTGAGGAGACATGAGGCGGTTGGGAGACCGTCTCACGCTTAGGTCACCTATTGGGGCTTCCCACCCCAATAAGGATGTGCATATTAATGACTTGAGTATGGAGAGACTTACGGTACGCCGTAACGTCGGGTAAGGGTCCGGTTAACGCCCGGGCCCGTACTTGGGTGCGTCCCGATACTTGTTTCGGACAGCAGTCTGGGTAGTGGGGGTAAGCGGTGTTGCGGTGCCGCCACCATGTGTTGAGTATGGGAGTGGTGTTGGAAGTATGTTCTTGTTGTGACAATTGTTTGGCATTTCATAATCTTACTTGCATGCATCGAGTATATCATTGTTAGCATCATGTATATATCGTATATTGAAACTGATGTTTGCACGGTTGTGTGTCTGTCACCTATTTCCGGGGTGGCCTGCGTTGATCCATATGATATTTCCGATCATATAGGGAGCAGTTGACTTTCAGGTTTTGCATTTGACGCTTCGGACTTATTGGGCCGCGCTACGGATTTGGAGTCGAGTATAGATATGAGATAGAGGTTATAGAATCGACGAGTCTTATATATATTCATTCGTATTATGGAAATGACTAAATTGTATTTGAATTGGAGTTTTGTAATCACTACCTCGGGTAACCGAGATGGTAGCGCCCTTGATAACCTTGGCCGAGTAATTGGGGGTGTTACATTGCAAATGATCTAGGTTTACATTATTGCTTCCGTCTAAGGTTGGAAGGTCATGATAAGTAATGTTGAGTTTTCATGAGTATAGATGATCTCGCATGTTTACTTGTTGTACATTCGATTGTTATTGATTATTGTTTATATATTCAATTGTTGTAAACAAGACTGGGAGAGCATCTAGTTACTCCCGACTGATTGTCGACCCCCATTCTAAGGTTTTTCAGATTATTGCTGATTGGTTGATACTTGCTTGGGAAGCTGTTGTGGGGCGAGCATAATAAATTATTAGGATCTTTATTTATGTTTTGAGAACCCTCGAATAATGTGTTAGTTTTGGTTTGGATTAGTATCAATCCGGATTCGGTCAGGTGTTTCCACCACCTAGACCTCTTTATTGGAGTTGTGCTCTGATTATTTATTTATATTATATTACTTCTCTTGTTATTTTATCCGGGTTGTTACATTCGCCCACTCGCTCATAAAACTTCTATCCAGACGGGGACTCTCCATGTTTATATGTCATGGGAAGCAGTAGTTCCCACTTCAGTTCCTTTGCCGGAACTAAACCAGCCACAGGAGGCGCCGATACCCATCGTTGGTCCTATGGCAGAGGTTTGTCATCTAAAGTCTGGCTCTGTTTATGCAGAAGAGGATTTGACTCAAGAGGAATGCTTTGTCCGAACAGATAAGAAGAAACGCCTTTCTTCATACACTTCTTATGCTAGTAAGATCTCTATTGTCCAGTTTAAATTTGAAGCACTTAGGATGCATTCGGGTGAGCAAATATGCCGTAAAGACACCTGTTCCATTGTTCGTGGTCAGGTGACTTGGCCCACTATTAATTTGAAAAAAAGAGCTTCAGTTTCTGTCGCCCGTTTATCATCTTTTTGTAGGTACACCAAGACTACTACTGCCGTAAGGAAGACCAAAAGGTGTGAAGAATACCCGATTCATCTCGATGATCACTTCCCACATTTCAAGAAATGTTCTCTAGCTGGTTCTCTTTGGTCTATTTCAATGTTTAGTTTAACTAATTGAATGTCGAGTAATTTAAAGGTTTTCCGTGCCAACCCATTTGAAAATGGGTAATATGTAAATAATTGTTATGTCGACTTTCTTTTATTTATATTAGTTTATCGTTGTAAAAAAAAAAAAAAAATCCAATCAATATTCTCCAAATTCGTCAATTATTAATCTTAATTCTTCTCATATCAAACTAGTAATGAATTTGTTTAATGTTTTCTTTTTATTTATTTATTGAATATTACTCTTTGGTTCTATATTATGACGGAATAATTCAAAATGGCTAACTAAAGTGGTTATACTTCTTTCTCTTGTGAAGTAGCGGTCCTTCAATGTAGTTCTCGAGGCAATTTTCATTATCGGTCATTCGAAAACAGTCGATTTATGTTGTTAATACAAGGGTAAGGCTGCGTAAATCTGATCCCGCTCCCCTACCCCGCAATTTGCTTAGTTTGGATGGTTTGTAGTAAATTATTCTAATTTATAACAGTAATAAGAATTTGTGTTGTATGGCCTTTTTTTTTAGATTTTGGCGGAGAAAGAGCAAAAATATGTCTATGGTTCTCGTTTTGAAGGGCAACAAGCCAACAAGACATTAATGCTTAGTGATGGCTTCATTGGTCGCGAATTGAAGACACATGTGAAATCTTTCTATCAAATTTTAGGTCAGGTGGTATAAACCAGTTATGAAATTGATTTACCTGAATGGTCAATCACATGACAAAAATTATTAGAGACTTGAAATAAATGGCCTATGATACGTTAATTCCTCTACTATGTACTAGAATTTTAACTTTTTTCTTCATTTCTAGGCTGCTGCATTCCTTTGCGTTTTTGCTGATCAAATATTTTAGTATTAAAGGAGAGTGTAGAGAAAGATGAGTGAGAAATTGAAAGGAACAAAAGTAGAATAATTGTACTCTTATGTGATGGATAAAACAAGTACTTAGTATATAAAAGACCAAAAAAAATTTCGTGTGTTTAGTTTTGAGTAAGGATAACCATTAACTATATAGATGTATTTGAAGGGAAAGGGCCGGGATCAATTTGGAGGGAGGTAATCCTTTGTTTGGATAGCAAAGTGGAGGGGGAGGAACTTCAGAAAATATCCCTCCATTTACCTTTTTCCAGCCAAATTATTTCCCGTCTTACGAAAGAAATATCTGGGTTTGGAAAACCCATATCCCCATCCTATCTTCCCGTCACTGCATCTCCCTTCCCCTCCAATATTTGTATTCAAACAAGGCTGTAATCTACCATCAAGTTTTACTGAGAACAAATATCCTGAAGCACTTGATTTAGTTACACCAAGAAAACTAAGCATAACATTACACACAATTATTCGCCCTGATATCTATCAATTATCAACAACCAAAAAAGTAAATCAACTTAGGACCAAGTTCAATTTTTTTTACGGGCATTGCGCAGTTAAACTAACCCCTATTGTTTAATGCTACTTTATGTAATGGTGTGCTTTCTCAACAGTTTTTCCTCATCTTCTATCAAAGACAACTTGGGTCACAAACTGACATGGAAGAAGGATAGGGTCGGCCGTGTGCAGGACCTAGCTCCTGGAATTCAAGGAGCAGAACCATCATCTATTGGGTCAGCAGTATCCTCGTTGTCTAATAGTTGTGTGGGATTGGAAGGAGAGTTTGCAGCAGTTACAGCTCCACTGCCTTCATCATCCCTGTCCCTAAATATCACGGCAATCGACAACGGGTTGTAGGTTGAACTCGTCCTAAGCCCTTGTATGGTTCTAATCGCAGATAGAGTGCTCCTATATAGATCATGGGTTCCATCTCCTGGCTGCTCAGCAGGAATATTAGTTATATCGTTGATTAGAGTAGCTGATGCTGTGTTCGGGTCCCGAGGAGCTGGTGTTGATTCGGTGACTTCCTCTTCTAGTGGGAAGAGAAGTTCGAGATTAGCCTCACATTCCCGGACTAATCTGGTAAGAGGCTCTGTGGTGAAGAAGGGCTGATGTGCTGCAAGTTGTGTGAAAGGAAGTCGCAATAATCCCCCTGTTCTTTTATCATATTTTTTCAGTATCTTAACGAGTCCTGTCAATTCAAGTGACGAGCAAAAGTTACAGTTATACTGTTAAGTTTCACAATGAGCCTTGTACGAGACAGTCTCACACGTGAGACCAACCCAAATATATACGAAGTATCCATTACTTCTTTCATCTCATTTCTACTACCCCTATTAGACTTTGGGGGTCAACTGTTAACTTCGACTGATATTTCTCTCAACATAAAATAAATAAAAAAATTCAAATGTGTTTGTATGAAAATAATAGCTTCAATCTTATGTTACTCTAACTCGTCTGCAAGTATGGGACACGACACGGTGTCGAGTATGGGACACGATACGGAGTCGTATTGGATACAACTATTTTATGCTAAATTTTCAATTTTTTGGTCTAGAATGAAGTGTCAGAGTGTCTTGTTGTATCGGACACGATGAGTATGGCCGTATGGGTTATGCGATATGACAGCTAAGTGAAGTATTGGAGTAACGTGTTTCAATAGATCAAATGTGACAATTTACTAACTTCACCACTTCTACGTGGAGAAATTAAATGGTCAAGTTGATACCAGTTGATCACGAAAGGCAAATGAGAGAATATAAATGGGATAAAGGTAATACTCACTCATTCTATGTTAATGGAATAATGGGTTAGTCTCGTATGCAAGACGGTCTCATATAAGTTTTTGAGTAAGGTTAAATCATCAACATCGGCAGCATAATGGAGAGACGACAATGTTGTACCTATTCAACTTAGGGGGGATTTACATTTGGGAAGTACGTCTCCCTATGATCAGTGGCAACGCCATATGGACCTAATCAGGCCATTGATAGGTAAACAAAATGATACAAGGCAATGTACCTGCAAAGTTGAGGGAGCTATAGTTTTTCAGTAGCACCATCTCACCATGAATGGTGACAAACTCCTTGCGAATTTCCATCATTTCATCACTAAATTCACTTTCTGAAGCTGGAACCCCATCTCGTTCTCTATTTTCTCTTACCCTCTCAATTTTTTCTTTTAGTTCCTACAATCATAAAAGAGACCAAAACACTTAAAGTTCAAATAAACCATATACAGTAGATAACTAAAATCCTGCTTGTGAATTACAGAGTATAAATAATTCATAATAGCAAGCTCACGACTGCGACTACACAAACGAAAAACAAATGAATAACTTGCATAAGAAATTTAAACCTGGCATTGTCTTAGTCCATTTTTCTTTTATTCATATGGAGCTAAAGACTTGGAATTCTTGGTTTGTGGATCATAAAGAAATAAAGCCAAATGATTTCATTTAATTGTGGAATGCTATCAATCGATGCTATACTATGCAATTTTATTACAAGTCATCTGAAAACCTGCGCATCAATTTTTCGGTTCGAAGAAAAACTAGTTGTAATCTGATCCTGATTCTCGGCATTAACATCTTTCACAAGCTAATCAAAACTCCACCGGCTAACTTTCACAAGTTACACGTATTTGGTAAATCATACAAGTCCAACATCACAATGGCATATAAATATATAAGAAATCATCATCTGCAACAAAAAGCTCATAAGCTATACCTCAGAATTTCAGAAAGTCTCATTTAAATGAGTACATTTCTTTTAATCTCCTCAATGAACTACTACCGACCAAGGTTCTTAAGAACTAACGGCAAACCTAGCATTTCAGAGCATTACCATAATTGTCATTCTATTAGATTCCAAACAAATTGTACTGGGCTCCCCCAATAAAAAGCGAACTAGATAACAATACTTCGCAATCTAACAAAAGTGAGAACTAAGCCCCTCCATGATACAAACTTGAATTGCAAGAGATTCTGTTAAGGAGAGCCCTACAACTGAGAACATCAAATACTTGGCCCCTTCAAAAGGAATTAAGAAATATTGTTCTTTGTGGGATCATATCTCACGCATATGAGAAGATATTAAACTCTGACAATAAACAAAATCTAGCAGGTTGAGGAATCACTGCAAACCTTATGACAGTTCATCTTTAATAAATCTGTTAGGCTATTTACATCTGCTAAATCTGAATTGCAGGTTTTCTTAGGGTTGTGACTTGTGTGTGCAAATGGTCTAATGGATCACATCACATGCATTGGACAGAAGCGATGGGACGCTTTGTCTTGTTTATCAGAAGCTGAAGTTTCCTTTATATACCCTATGTCTAGGTTCTTTATGTATTCCATTGTGGGCCATCTCAGCCACTTCTTTATGTTCCTTCAGAAAATTTTTGCATGATACATTGACTAATATACCCTCATCCCACCTACTCCATCAATCATTCCATCTTCATCCCAGCCACCATATCATCCCACCCTAGACAATGGATCCCCTCCCCCCTAGGTGGTCTTCAGCTAAGAAGGGAGTGGACTTAGTTTGGCGATGGGTAGGGTGGGGCAGAGAAATTGTGGGTAGGCTGACATGAAGAGAGGGAAGGAATAAGCATAGTGAAAGATAAAGTAAGAAATAAACATTCCAAACTCCAATTATGTTGGCTCTCGTAAATGCAAACACAGAGAACAACAAACGTAACATTCTTGTTGAGCAAAAAACAAGAAGTCACCCACATTCCTACCAAAATAAAAAATAACTGAATAGTAATCTCATACATTAATAGGTCCTTAAAATTATAATATTAGCCTCTTGAACTCAATACTTGGTCCTTTCAAAGTATCCAAGGCACATTGGATCAACCTCTCCCTTCGGCGCCAATATCCTCTACAACGGTCCCTTGATAGGTAGAGTAGTGAAATGTGGATATTTTCATCTGATGTTGTGTTGTCCCTAGTGACACATCCCGGGACAAGCAAGCCCAACACAAATTGGCAAGTAAAGTTTTTTCATATGCCATTGTGAACTATTTCTTGGACAACATCACAGATTGACAGCTCAAAATTTCAAAACAATCAAGAGTCCCAGAGTGAAGGGTCTAACAGCATCTTTCATATCTATCTCACTTAATTACAACAAATCCAGCAACACACAACCAGAACCATTCTTCATAGCCTCTTTTCTCTCTTTTTTTTCTCATAGTAAAGGCGTGAACCCTAGGTCAAGTCTACAAAATCGATCACTTCATCTGGTGACTCATTTTAATTGTTCAGACTGGAGGGTGAAGATAAACCAGAGAAGCATAAGAGCAATGCGAAGTTGGTTGAGTCCTCTGCAGCGGGTTTATAGAAGCAGGTGCAGAAGGGTCAACACAAGTTAAGCCTGCCCTAGTATGTACCAAGAAGAATCTTACATTTATTCACAACATATAGAAAACGTCTAATTCACACTACAAAACTATGTCATACACTGTTATATACTCTAAAAGCCTTGAATACTACAACCATTAACCATTCAAACTCGAAGAACCTTTGTGAATTATTCTAATTTACAACGGTTGTAAATGAGAATCGGCGATTATTATCATATCAATTGTATTTTTATTTTTAAAGATTGGGTCACAAAAAAGTTAAAATCTATGAGATGCAATCTTATTAATCCAACGCCAACAACCAGAAATCCTCAAAAAGAAAAAAGTTAACAAAAAGTAAAGAAATAAAAAGGGAACCTGAAATCGGATGACAAAATCTTCTTCTTTCTCAACATAGAAATCATTGAACTTGTCAAGTTCCTCGTTAAGCAGCCTTACAAACCAAACTTGGAACTCTTCTAATGTCATCTTTCTGCTACTGCTGCTGCTGCTGGGCCCACTCCCATCATTGTTGTTTTCAACATTATTAATATTAGTATTATTAATAGCAGATGTATTATTGTGAAAATGCTTGAGAAGTTTCTTCAAAGGCTTGTAACACAAGAACTTATCTCTCCATTCAGGGAGTGTTTCCTCCAAATGAATCCTAAATTCCTTCCCAAATTTCATGCCCAACTTCACTCTTCTATTAATTATTAATTGCTGAGTTGTGAAGAACAACGCTACATGAGTAATGGAATGGTGAAGTTGAGTGATGAAGGAATCTGGAATGTACAACTTGGATTTGAATACTCACGCAACTTGCAAGCAAACGAGAATATATGTGCAACTTTCAAGCCCTCACAATTGTGTCCTTTGCTTTTTCGTCCATTTCATTTGATCTACTATACCCTTCTCTCTACTCAATCTAGTCGCCTGGAAGTAGAGCAGCTCTAACTAGTAGTAGACTAGTAGTGACTACCAATGCCAACGGGTGAGTCTCTGTAGGGTTCTATTACTTCTATATGATTTACATTCAGATCCATGTTACATATATTGGATTCATATCTATGTAATCTATCTAGAGATGGCAGTGGGTCGTGCCGGGCCGGCGTGCTTTGCCTCCAAAATGGCCCGGCCCAGGCACGGCTATTGGGCCGTCCGTGCCGTGCCGTGCCCAAAATCCTTGACACCCGCCGCGGCCCGCGGGCCGGCACGGACTTTTTCGTACCCAGGCCGTGCCTGGCCCATGGACTTGTCGTGCCGTGCCCATGGGCCGGCCCAATTTACTAACTTAGCCTACTTTACTAACTTTAGACTTTTTAGTACTTTACTAGAATTTACTACTGAGTGCCTACTGCCTACTGCCTACTGCTTCCATTCGACCATTCTTCATTTCTTCCTGCACAGTTGCAATGCTGCACTAACTGACTAACTGTCAAACTCAAATACTCAATAAATCAGGTACTCATCAACGGCTATGTACGTGCCCATCTCCGGGCCGTGCCGTGCCAGGCCCGTCGTGCCTGGTATGTGTCGTGCCAGCCGTGCCTGGGCCGTGCCGTGCCTAGGCACGGTCTTTTACCCAAAACCGCGTCGGAGCTCGCGTGCCGGCCCATCCGTGCCGTGTCGTGCCTTCTCCAAATTCCGGGCCGGGCCGTGCCGTGCCGCCATGGGGCTGTGCCGGGCTCGTGCCGCCCACCTTGGCACGGCCCGAACTGCCATCTCTAGATATGAGTCTAGATGGTTAAAACATAAGCGACTATTCTCTTACTCAAAAACATATATAAAATCGGGTATATATAGACGTATGTACTTAATGATAGAAGTGAGTAAGTGACAACCTAGACCTGAGTTGTTATAAATTTTTGCCAATAAGTGTTATTATCGTAACAAATGATTAATGAAAATATACCATAAAAACATTTATTATAATAAGGAAAATAATACAATAGTACAAACTAGGTAAAAAATTAGGGGGCACACCAAAAAAATTTCATTTTTTCCTGAATAAATACAGCCTAAGTTTTGTGTAATTGTGTATGACTAAGACAAACTACTCTTCCCTCTAAAAAAAACAATCTATTTCTCATTACAACTACTAAGCTAACCATGGCCACTCCCGCTAGGAAAACTAGAGGAAGACAAAAGATCGCCATGGAACGCATACAAAAGGAGAGCAATAGGT
>JAOWBH010048951.1:0-15286 GCA_028566215.1 Silene coronaria
TTCTTAAAAAATAAAAATTACTCTCCCAACTAGTCACTTCCCAACTCTCTCGATCAAAAATAAATTTGGGTATTTTTTTCTGAACTCTCTCTCACCAGTCACGCCAACATCCCATCGATCAACACTGATCGTCGCCAACACCACTACCACCACCTTCCAGACAGTAAATTTAGGTATTTTTTCTGAACAAATCGATATTTTAGGGTTTGGATTATGTACTTTTTTCTGAATTAATCAATATATCTATTTAATTATTGCTTAATTTTATTTAGAGTTAGGATTATACCAAAATTAGGATATTTGTTATTAAGTAGAACTGTAGAAGGATTAGGGGTGAAAGGGCTTAATTGTTCACTGATTTAGGGTTTGTGGTTTGTTGTTGTTGGAAGTTAATTAATTAATTAAGTTTACTGATTTAGGGTTTGTGGTTTGTCGTATGTCATGGTATGAATCTAAATTTTAATCACTTTATCAACGAGGTTGTTCATTATTTGAAAGATTGCAACATGTTTACATTTGATTCACCATAATTGCAGCAAAACAAACATTACAAAGAAATGTAGTGCTCCGCAGATGTGAACATGAAATATTGCAAAATAATGAAATTTGGGTCATATATTGTTTCACTTTGGGTAATTAACTTGTTTAACTTTGTAAAATACGGTCCATATTTCTTATGTATTGTGAGTATATTTGTTGTCTAGTGAGCGAAGACATAGAGCAAACGCAGACATTTCAAAATGTAGAACTGAAATTTTATAACTTCAGCAATTATGAATAACAATTTAGTAAAGGCGTCTCGTAACAAAAGGCAGGCTATGTCGTATAAACATTGGAACTGATAGTAGGCAGTGTCTGAAATTGGTGAATGAGTGGTGCCAAAGTGGCTCTGATTTACCACATTTGGTGGCCTCGGAACAATAATTGTCGAGTTAAGTGGCGTGGACACCTGAAGTTATATATAAGAGGATTAGAAATGATGTAAGTGTTCGAGTAAGCAATAAATGTCAGGATAATTGTAGGAGAGCATTAGATTGGCTTATAGCTTAATGATTGATAGAGTTTTAGTTGAATAGAATTGGTCACTACCAATTCGAAAATCTGTTGTGTTGGTCGATAAAAATGTATGTTGTCTTCATATTATTAATGAAATTCTTACTTTCTACCAAAGAAAAAAATAGCAAAGGCGGGAAGAAAGAATAGAAAACAGTATTGTAGAGTATATTTGTTGTCTATGCAGAATGAAATTTATTTGGGTTTCCTTGTCTAGTGTTTTGTATGTAAACAATAGTCGGTTATGTTCTTTAATTTAGAAGATTGGTGAAGAATATTAATTATACCACGTCTATGTTCTTTCCATGGCCCATCGATTATAGCTTCGACTAAACAAGTTAAGGCTGAACTACCTTAATTTCGAAGCATGAATTATTATACTTTGTGACAGAAGAAATGTATTCTAGTTTTTACGCTTTAATAACAACTTTTTTCTCATGTGCACCGGTAATGATTTCTAGTTCCTTAGTCTAGATGATTGAATGTTATATTTTGCTTATGTTTTGTACCCTTTTATTTATATGTTGATACTGGATTTTGGTGCCAAGTTAAGTGAATTTTGCTTGGGTTCCAATTGAAGTCTTTCTTTTGTATAGGCTGTTTCATCAGTTGTTCACACCTTAGAGTAGCCAGCCCACCTACCATTCTGGAACTGATCTTTCATTATTTCCTTTACTTGGCAATTTTTCTTCCAACCCCAGCTAGTATTACCTAGTATTACCCGAGTGTTGATAAATTTTTGTCAAGAGTAAGTTTTATCTTGTTTGTTATCATTTCGATCATAATATGTTTGCCTCTGATTGATGCCCGTCATATCCTACATTCATTTGATTGCTATTACACGTTCAAATAGCTGGTGGGCTAGTTCGTTCTTAACGAAAATTCTGAGGAGTTTGACATTAATTTGGATGAATTTGTGGGATTTCTGTTGCTGCAAATGCGTTTGTTGGTTATATATTATATGTTCTATGCTGCTACAAACTATCTCCAGCCATCTAGTTGTACTTTCCCGTTAGAGTTTGATAATCAACTTTAAACGACCAACTAAAGTAACCTAACAAAGTTATATTGTTCTTTTTTTCTTTTCTTTATTGGGCAGAAATCACTAGTTTCTTGTAATTATTTGTCCGTTGATTCATGAGGCATATTTTTGTGATCCAAAGACAACGTCAAAGCCAGATGTCTCTTTTAAACACTTAAAACAGATGTAAGTATTTGCATATTATCTAAGTGAAAGAAAAAATTTGCAGGTTCATTTTTAAGCGATACTAATACTTTTTTTTATATTTTCTTTTATCGAGGCGCACTGCATTTCGATATTTTAGGGCTCAGGCACGTTCCACATTGAAATATGGCTTGTCAATGAAATGGAGTAACATTGTTGTAAGTCCATATCAATAATAATATTAGCATTGTTGATACTTTTCTTAGTTTGTCTTGGCGTTGATTCTATTATTTACGATGGTTACATACGTCATTGTTGTTGGTAGTTTGCTTGCTTATGATGATTTCGTTTTTCTTTAATTCTTTTTTAATTTTTATCGGTAGTGTCAACAACAAAGTGGAAGCACGGAATGTGGCTACTATGTGATGCGGTACATGTTAGATATAGTGAGACCTACCAGAACATTAAAGATCATAAGAAGGTATTTTCATTTAATCAAGCTACTAGTCAAAATGTGCGATTATTAATTGTTCAACTACTGTTTTTTGGGTTCTAATAAGTATTGTGATTTATTGGTAGTGGTTTGGATCGAAAGATACATATACGATTGAAGAGATCAACGAGGTTTGAGACTTGTGGTCTACTTACTTCATGGACAATCTTCTTTAATAATTCTGTTGGTCGTTTAGCTTTGAAATTGTAGCGGATAATGGCATAAGAATTATTATTGTATGGTGAATTTTGAAATGGTAGCGGATAATGTATGCATTATTGTAAATATTGTCTATGTTCCTTTCCAGATTGTCATTCATGAATATTGTCTATCAAGGCTGCTACAACAGCCAACTTTTTTATTTTTTTAAAAATTATATTAGATACGGCTACGGTTAGTAAATATAGCCGTGAACCGTCGCCTTTTATCCACATAAGGCTACGGCTTACGTCAGCAACCGTAGCCAAAAGATACATTTGGCTACGGCTAATGACCGTAGCCATAAGTGCTTGATCTAAAGCAACACCCCGATTTACTACGGTCGAAGAACCGTTGCCAAAAGTGTCTTTTAACCGTAGGCAAAAGCCATTTCTGTACTAGTGTTCGTTTTAAGCAAAAAAGGCTTTATAACATATAAAAGAGGTCAGCATGCTTTTTTCTTAGTCTGTTAGGCGCACACATGAATGGAACTGGTATGTAAAGGTGATCAGATCATTTTCCTTCGATCACTAGGCTGAAATTATTACAGTCTCTTATACATTTAAATCATCGGAAACTACGTTGTGATGAATGATACTCGATTTCTCCATGTATATGTAGGCTGAATTTGTAAGCTGGTAGTAACTGATATTTATCATCAACTTCAAGAGTCTGCCCATTGGGATATGTAAGTAGTAATTGCTATGTATAGAACTGGCTTTATGTAATTTCTTGAATGTCCAAATAGAAATTATTCTCTTGAAGACGGGATCATTCCTGCAATAACATTATTCTCGCAATCCCGCACCACAGACAACCATTTCCATTTTGAATGCTGTGAATCTTAGATATAGTGATATACCATATTATCCAAGCTGCAGGCTCTCAAGTTTTTCATGCATATAGTCATCATCATCGAAGCCAGTTTTGTGACATTGTCGTCGACCGGTGGCCAGTACTATACTGCAACGGTAAACTAAGTGGCCAATTACTATACTACAACTGTAAACAACTCAAAATAGCTTACAAACAAGGCCCCCAGAAGCCAATAAGAGCACACCAAACAAATAGTATTTGAAGTTCTGAGTTGTATATTAACATTTCAAGAGCAAACTTCACCATGATTCTCTGACAGAATCAAGTACGAACTAATATAACTTATAACAAAACTTAGCTCATATTTCATGGCTATTTTACCAACTAAACATATCAACATCCAAAGTACGATACTAAAGAATTGCTGATATCATTGTAGACGGCTAGCACGATACTATTTTTACCTCGTGTTTTCTTTTAAAGTATTTATTTGCATTGTATATTTACTACAGAGTAATATTTACCCTGATTACCGCGAGACTACTTAATAATGAGTGCTCCCTCCATTCAAATTCACTCTTCCCCTTTGCTTTTATATTTGCCAATGTGTATTTTGTGTTGTTTATATTTTTTGTTAGATATTAGTAAAATTTAGAGAAATTTGATATTAATAATTTACTTTTAAAGAGGAATCAAATAGGACCTCATATGGAAATATTTTCTCTTATATCGAGAATATATAAGATTTCCTTACTGTAAATATTGTCCAAATTAGGGGAGCACATAATCAATAATTGTCATCCCACCCTAAATTCGTGAAAAGATTATCATCCATATCCCACCCATTTAATTTCGGGTGGATGGATATCCACAGGATGATGGTAGGACAGCCATCCCTAGGTGGACCCGAACCGGTTTGCATAACCAAAAAAACGGTTCAACCTGACGTTGCAGCCTTTTAGTGAATCAGTTGACTGACTAACCTGTCAAAAAAGTCGGTTCGATTAACCGAACCGGTAGAAGGCTTCTAACTGGAATGGGCACTCCATTCTGTTTGGAAAAAGAATTTAAAAGATAAAATGACATTTTTGTTCAAAAAAAGTTGTTGGAGTAGAAGAGTGACGAACGGACTGACGGTTCATGAGTTGAGACGATATTAGTCGTAGGATGTTGATTGTTGGTAATTGTGTTGCTCAATATGTTGGTAATTGAGGCAGGTATGATAAATAATGTTTATTCACAAATTCTCATTTAAGATAGACCGTATCCGTCTTAAGTTTAAGACGGACAATACCCGTCTTAAATGTAGGACGAGTTAAATACATACCAAATGGCCTCACTTGTTACCTAGGAAATGTCAAAAGTTTTGTCATTATTATCACCATGTGACAGTTTTTGACCCATCTTAAGCAAGACTTACTAATGTTTTTTTTAGTGTAACAATGTTTGAAAGTTGAGTGATGGGCTGAATAATTGATCTTGATAGGTGAAATAAAGACTCAACACCTACTACCATAACGAGTAGTCTATTTTGTTTGGACAAAAAAATAAAACGATAAAATGACATTTTGTATAATGATTGATAGACTACGGAATGGAGAGGAAGTCGGGAAAATGATTTCGTTAAGATGATAAACATTGATTTAATATGTAGACTTATTTTAAGCGGTAAGGAACAATATCAAAAGCTCTAACACTACCATGACCGTCTGCATCAACGTTGCTTAACCCGACAAGGGTATTATTTTAAAAGCTAAATTAGATAATTTAAAGTTGCCAAAAGTATCAATAAGTTTTGATCAAGACACTACACACTAAAATCTTGTAAAACGATAAAACTACGAGACATACAACATCGTATATGTCATCGTTGTTAGTATTGTAAAAGTAGTGCATCACATATGAGTAACCGATATCGTAGTTAGTATCGTAAAAGTAGTACATAGTAGATTAAAACTATGATATACGGTGATTGTGGCTGACTTACCAATGGACACGTCATATACGGTTAGATATAGCTTCATTGCACTCGAGATTATCGACACGAATTCATAGATGACAAAAAGGGCGAGGGGTGGGGAGATAAGGAAAGGGAAGTGAAACGTATAAAAGAGTGATTATGACAATCAGATAAACCTATCAAATGAGAGGGTGAAGAACCAAGAGGATGAGGATGAGGATGAGAATGAGGATGGGAAAGGGCGGGGGAATATTGATAGGGAAAAGGGAATGGATGGAGGAGGGGGATAAGGGGGGAGTAGAAGGAATATGGAAAGAGGAAATGAAATGAGGAGGACAAGCAGAGGGAGGAGGAGGAGGAGAGGGGCCAAAAGAAGAAGACAACCAGGAGAAAAGGACGGCGAGATTAGAGAAGGACGACGAGGATGAGGATGCGGAAGAGCAGGGGAGGGAGGATAAGGAAAGGGGAAGAATGAGTATGAAATAGTGATTAAAACAATTGAATGAATCAATTAGATGATTAAAAATTAAATTACATTCATTTCATTATACAAGGTGATGTGTTTGAGGATATAGATGATGATGAAGGCGACAATGATGGTGGAGATGAGGAAGATGATGATGATCATGAGATGGGGGAAGAAGATTGAGAGTGATTATGATGACGACAACGAAAGTGTCATTAAAGAGTAATCAAACAGAGTGATACCAATTTCTTGTTCACTCATATTACAAGGGATTAATAAAGTTCTTGTCATTACGAGGATAAAATATGTCTTTATGGTAATAATTATGATGGTAATTGTTGTATATAAAGAGTATGGCTTTATGGGTGTTGCATATCCGTGCTCCATTTTTGAAGACGGTTAACTGGTTACGAGTACACCCTACACGTGATAGATTCATCTTATTGAGCCAATAACTATTTACATAAATTAAAAATAGGCTATAATGTAATCAAACTACTGTTCCTCACCATCTTTGAAATGACGATTTGTGCAAGACTCATTTGTAGTGGTTGTCCAAGCCATTTTTTTATGTGAAATGCATTGCTTTACTGTAAAGTAACCACAAATAAAATCTTAAAATGGGGGGACCGAGCGTCTTAGCGCGTGAAGGAGAAGGAGAAGGAGAAGAAGGAAGACAAAAAGGTGTTTGAGAAGGTGGAGGATAAGGCGACGGAGGGAAGAAGAAACGGAGGTGGAGAGGAAGGGAAAAGTGAAGTGGAATGATGGTGAGAAAGAGAGTGAGAATGTTAAGGAGAAGAAGATGGGGAAATGGAAGCAAGGGGAGGACAAGGAGAAGGATAAAAGGACGGAGTTGAAAGAGAAGGCGGAGGCGAGAATATGAGTACCATGTCAATTTTCTAAAGGATTCAAAATTAAAGTTTCATAACTTCTCTTAATTATTTTTTCGTTGAAAAAGATGGCTATCTCACACTTTGCTTAACATTTTTATCAAAGTTTAAAGGAAGAGGAGGAAGAAAAAGAAGAATACAAAAGTGTATGAGGAGTAAAAGGAGAGGTGAGTCTTGACAAAGGATAACTTGAGTTACTTGATTTGTATTCTTTTTGGAAAAGAATGGCTTATATGACAGTTTGTCTACAGGCAAATTGTGTCACATGTGAAACAAACTTATATATTATTCAATAATTATTTAATTATTTAATTATTTATTTGTCTATCATGTAAATCTATTTCCTATAGAGGTTTTGATGCTTTTATTTTTCCTTTGCAAAGAATATGAGTTGTTTTCCTTGAGGTTTCGTTACGATAGGTGAATGGACAATAAGAGGACATGGTGAGGTTTGGGTATACTAATCACAAAGTTAGTACATGTTAGTATAATGAGTTTGATAACTTTAACTTTACAACTTACTAATGAAACTTTTAAAATAGGAAGCGAATGTGTAAGGATAGGCGAGGAAGATAATAAGAAGATGAGGGAGATGAGCATTAAGGGATAAGAGAAAGGAGAAGGGTGAGTAGCAAATGGGAGGAGGGAATACCAATGGAAATGATAAAGGAGGATAAGGAACAGAAACGTGGGCGAACGATGAAACCGCAACATCGAAAAGAAAGGGAAGAACGAACACGGAGTTGAAGAAAGGGGCTGAGGAGGAGGAGGAGGCTGTAAGGAGACATTGAAGGACGAGGAGGAGGAGGAGGAGGAGGAGGAGGAGGAGGAGGAGGAGGAGGAGAAGGTGTAAGGGAAGGGAGTCGAAGAAAGGAGAAGGATAGAGCGGCTGAGGGCTAAGAAGAAAAGGAATAGGTGAATAAGGAGGATAGGGCCAGAATAGTGAAGTGGAACAAGAAGGAGAAATGGAATGAGGACGGAACAAAGAAGGAAGAGAAGGTGAAGATGGATAAATGGAGGGAAGAGGAGGATGAGGAGAGGGAGGAAAAGGATAAGGAGGACGAGGGTAAGGGTAAATGGAAGGAAGGGGAGGAGAAGCGATGAATAATGACAACCTCGTCGAATTTTGGAGGTTGGTAATTTTTTGCATGCTAATTCATAAGAAACACTTGCCTAAAAAATTGTCATCTATGACATTACAATCTACATTTTATCAAGCTCTTACATATGAAAGTGTCAGTCTCCAAAGTCTCCAAAGAGCTTGCGCTTGCGTAGGCAAATAAAATTGGTTGGTTAAAATTGTGATTTGAAAATTTAACTTGCTAAAGTGTCGCGCCTTTGAAAATGCCGGATATGTTTTATACCGTAGTTAAACTAACAGAAAAACCTATTTTACTTACAAACTTCACAATCGCTTTTTTTTTTCAACTAAAGTTTTTGTATTATCACTCTGCTACGTACGTTGATTTCCTTACATTTTGTCATTTTCAAATGTTCGAAAATTAATTGAAATATATGGGGTCGTTTAGTTACCCAATCTAAAACACGTGAACTGCAATTCATGGGATTTGTAAAATTGGTAGGTTGTTTGTTTACCCAAAATCACATGAATTGAATTTCTATAAGAACTCCAAATCCTCTATAATAGGGGAAGTTTCTTACCTAGATTCCCCTAAATAAGTATTAATTCCTATGAAATTCATTTTCTACATACCAACCAAACACTTTTTTTTTCCATTTCATGTGATTTACACACTATCGTGGAAATTGTTAATTCCTTGGAACTTCAATTCCTCTCGCAAACCAAACATGTATCTAAATGGTAATCTAAAATTCAATATCTTAGTAAAAATGTACAATGTAAACTAACCTGTAGGCTTTAGCATCTACTATACTAAATAATATGCTAAACAGTGGCCTAAAAACGCATATATTTCGATGTAACTGATAAAGGCAGAGGAAAAAGTCGTACAAATTGGGAAACATGTGTACATTGCGTTATATATTTTCCTAAACTGAAATAGTGAGTTCGTGTCTGTCCGTTATTATAATCTCATTTACAACAAAATGCTTAACCGGCATATTTAAACACATGTTTAGAACACGGTCTTGCAAGCTTATGGTCACACACACAAAAATTGTTCAACGAGAAACCAAATTGGGGCACCGCGCCCGATAGGGCGTGGCGCAACAACTAGTACATTAGAAATAAGTGATCATAAATGAAAAATAATAATAATAATAATAACATAAAAAAAATGAAAAAGGGATACTAAAACGTCAAAATGAACAGCCAATCTCTTCTTAGTCTCCAAATACCACATGACACATTTTAATTAGTGAATACCATTAAATAAACATGATTAATATTCTTCATAACTACAAAATATTATTGCGGATCGATTACAAAGCAAATGAAACAAAACCATTCAAAGGACGGAGCAAGCATCTATGAGTCTTAACTCCTTGTAAAATTACATAGTAGTAGTATATCTTTCTAATAATTTTTTCTCACCTATATTTAATTAATCTTCAAATTAATTATTATGTGGCTCTATGAGTCTCTTATCTAAGTTGAGATCATTCTCTCCTTGAATTTTCTTCTACATATATGATGGGGCCGTAAATTTTATGGTTACAATTTCTTGTAATCGTCTTAAAATATGTACTCTTTTATAACAAATGTCTACATAATATAACGGACGTAAATAAGTTACTTAATGCACCATAGTATCATAAGTATTCCGTGCATTGCACGGGGTAAAACATTAGTTATTATTAAAAAAGATATTATTTATTTACATACTAATAAATAAGTTGCTTTTTTATATAAGGATTTTGTTTTTATAGTGAAACTGTCGCACGTATTAATTAATGTCACTTCTTTAATTTATCTGTTTTAATTACATAACTCTAGGCTTCTTATATAACTCTAGGCTTCTTATATATGATTGTCTTTAGTCTTTTTTCTAAAATAGTGGAATTTATTTTTTCATGTACAAAATAAGAAAGAAATTGAAGAACATCAAAATGGGCAAGAAATCAAGTTGATTGAGTGCCTTACAAGAAAAAAAGGATAGGAGCTTAATTAAAGATAGAATCCCAAAAGATTAGAAAAGAAGAATAATGCTAAAACAAAACACACACAAAAATCGCACAAGTCGTCTAAATTAAACTGAACTAAATTGAAGGGAAGATGCTACGGTTACACTCGGTGTACGAATTTTCTGTACACTACCAATAAATTTTCAACATGTGGCACAATCAACTACTTAATTATAGAAAGGATTTGGAAATATTTGAAACAAAATATTTTCGCAGTAGAGAAAAATATGGTAATGTTTTTTATTGTGGTACAAAAAATATGGCAATGTTAAAAGAGGGAAATTATTAATAATTTTATTTATTTTTGAATTATACACTAATAATTGTATAATACCAAAATCATATACGTAATCCCTCCTAAACCTAATCCCTCTTCCTGTTTAGTCATCACTGCCACACACCCCGCCAATCACCATCCTGATCCACTTGCAACTATCCCCATCGCCACCAAACCCCGCTACACAACCACAGCCTCACTTCAAAGTCGACTTGTGATGATTGTTTGCTGAAGTTCTTCTCATTATTTGGTAGATATAAATTTTAAATTGAAATTTCATAATAGAAAAATGAGGAAGAGTAATGGGTGGCCATGTTTTGTTTGGTGGTGGTAGAACGGTTGTCTCGTGACTCGTCGTTATCAAAATAGGTATGGCGGCAAAGACGACGATGTTATAGGAATCGACGACGTAGTTGAAGGAATTAGTGGCCAAAGGTGAAGGTGACGTAGTGGGTTATAGAGGACATTTGCCGGCGTGATGTTCGCCGGTCCGTTCTCTTGGTGGTGCTTGGCTGAAGGTCGGTGGGTTTGGTAGTTGATGGTAGAAAAAAAAAGTACCAAAATTCCATGTAACAAACAGAAATTATTAGAGTAAAATATTATTTCATATTTTTTTAGAAGTAAATCAATAAAGATATTAATTTAAGATAAATTTTAAATTTAAATTTAATTTTCAAAAGATTGAGTTTCATATTTTTACCGCCACATGTCAATACGTTACTCGTAGTGTATAGAAGATTCTATATACTAAGTGTAACCGTAGCCTTTTCGCGTAATCAACTCTCTTGTCTGTGATTATATGAACACGTTTATAATTCCAGACAAAGTATATTTTTAAAATTACTAGGCTCTCTTGACATGATAAATTCAGAAAACATACTTGTATCATAAACATAACTCCGTAAAAAACATCAATTTATTTCATAATTTTTCATCTACTCACATTATAACAAGCAAGCTATATATGAAATATAAGCCTTCCTTATAGTAATGTGAACACCCCTATTCCTGTGAATTCCTTGCACGTTTCAAATTCTTTCTCAAATATTTAGAGCAGTGTCAACAATTCACAGAAACATATGTATGTATGGTGTTCTTAGATGTTATGCAAATTGGTCTCCAGTGCATTGGCAATGACATGAAATGCCGCTTGAGTTGGGTGAATTGAATCCCAGAAAACATGGGTTGATGCATTCGAGCATGTCGGAGCCAGTGCATTGCATAGCGTGCCTGCTTCTAGAACGCCTGTTCCACAACACCCTTCTAGTGTTACTTGGAAACCTGCATTTTTTTGTTGGCCAAAAAAGGTTAGTTATTAAAACTGTGTTTTAAGTAACTATGAGCTACTGGTACATAGTTACATACAGTATCAATTACATTATTAATCAATTAGTTTGTATTAGCATTAACTACTTCAAAAATCGAGAGCAAAAAGATAGAAGAAATATCATACCATATTTAGAAGGGTTCTTAATCATGTCCATCAAAGGAGTGTAGATATCTCCGTACCCAAATTTTGCATTCGGATATTGAGAGGGCAATTGAGTAAGGAAGTGTTGAAGCTTGCCATTATAGACCTGACTATGCGAATTTTGCTTATCCATGCAAACACGTTTTAGGCCGTGGAACATGCTACCTACGCTTACTTGAATAGGCGTACACCCTAATGGTGGTAGACCGGCCACTGCCAACCGCCTTGCTCCTAGCTTGTATAGTGACTGTATATAAACTGAAAAAGAAGTTATAAGTCTTCTAAAAAACACTTCTTAAACTAAAATAGAATCCGGTAGAAAGCACCTCTCTTTATAATAGATTCCGAACTGCTATGGGGCGATATGCCGTGAGCCTATTTTGTTGTAAGAATGTCTCAAATTAAAACTTTGATACTTTGACATTAGTGATGTTCTAGATCATAATATTATGATACTCTTAATATTATCTTTTCACATTAATATATTTCCTAATATCTCATTCTATTTAATCTCTCTAATATTTAGTTTTAGGTGTCAAAATATGTAATTTCTGACACACTATAGTCTATAGCAATCTGAATATTTTATAAAATAAAATATTTGCCTTAAAGAATGAGTAAGTTACTCCAATGAAATCATATATGTCGACCAAGTTCTGATTACATATAATTGAAATAATATTGTCAATAATCTTTTTCCAAAAGCTTATATATAAAATGATTTAATACTACAAATTAGGTTGACAATAGAAATTGAGTTGGATTTTACTTTCAGTTAAAGTTCTGAGGCCTAACTTCACAAATGTCCAAATTAAAGAGGTTTAATTATTACTTCGGCGGATTTCTTATACAAGGTATGTCTTTAAATTAAAGTTAGAAGAGCGGCTATAATATAACTGGCACACTTCATACAATTGACATAATTTAATGACAAATTCTTATTTGTGACGACACTTTCATACAATTGCACTTTTTGGAAAATACCATGTAGGATAAACTTTTTGGAAATTAAGCATGACATACCTCAATAATAGGTTGAAGTTTAGAAATTAAAAGATCCACGTAACCGGAGGGAGTATACTTCAAACGTCTAGTAGGCAAGTCGTAATAATTTATCAACATATCATTCGATCCGACGGAAATTAAAAACATGGCATTATCCAGGGTCCAACGGGTTTTATTAACGCCAATGTTTTTCTCCATCCTACCTATAGCTTGCTGGAAGTTGTTAATTTGGGTCGTTAGATCAATTGCACGAGTAATCTTAATCGTTAGTTCATCTAAACCCGACCCAGCTGAAGCAAAGCTGACCCCGGTTAACAGATCTTGCTCTGTTAAGGTGGGGTCAGCATAAGCCGGAAGCAACTCTTTTAAACCAAAATATATGGCTAGATAGTCAGTGGCAATTAGACCGTCACTGAACCGGCCTGTTGCAACCCGGTTTGGAAAATTTACACCATAAGGCGCATGGTCTGCTCGGAAAAGGGATGCTTTCATGTAGTCGTTGTTGCCCGGGTCCACCGTCGAGTCCCCGAATATGTAAATGGCGGAGACTGTGTGTTTAGAGTTCGTCGTCGAGGCCGAAGCAGTTGTTGCTAGGATTACGAATAATAGGAGGGTGATCATAGTTGTGAATTTTGAATATATGTGTTTATTATATATGGAGATACTACGTAAAGGTATTTATAAGCTATAAGTCTATAGACATTTAAGGAAATTATATGTTTTTTGCATCTTCGTAAAATTAGGAATGAAGAGATACTTGATTTTATACGGAGTATAATTTTTCATATATTTTAATTTGATATAAAAGTTAAAGTATAATATAATATATAATATTATCATAATTATTTGTTGTTGATACTATATTAGAGCGTGTTTGTCTAAGAAATGGATGTTATTTATTGAAACAAAATCTTGATGATACATGAAATAATATATGATGTTCAAAAGATTGAGATAATTAAGCGGGAAAACTTTTTTGTTATGGTTAGGAATTAATGGTTAGGACTTAAATTACATATATATGAGGTCTCAGATAGTTATTATGATTATAGTTATGGGATTTATAGGCGAAGTTAATCCTCCTTACTACTAAAAGAATGCAAATTCTCTTAGTTTTTCCGCTAAATTAAATATCCACTCAATTTGGGCCTTCTATTAATTGGCTATTTTATATAAATTGGGCTTAGCATGTAGTTATATAATCATTAGTATGTTATTATGCGTTTACAAGTGAAATATGACTCCAATATGATTATTAACATTTGTTGCATACATACTTTATACTTAGAGACGTAACATACTAAAAACTTTTCATGTATTTGTATTTTTTTATGCATTTATTAATTATTTTTAGTTTGTATATATATTATGTTACATGTTCTATTTAATTTTAATTTACATATTTGTGAAAAAAAAATTTATTGTTTAATTTTTTCTTTTATAGATCTTAATAATAGCATTATTTATAGTAGATTTTATCATTTATTTCATAATGGAATTAAATTCCTGTAATTTATTGCCATACTAACATTTTTATCTTAAAAAACCGTGCAGCAGCACGGGTTCTACACTCGTTTTTGTATAAACGTTATTATTTATGTACGCAAAAGTGTAATTACTTACTCTGACATTATATAGTTGATTGGTTTATGCGTGTGGAAATATTGCAATATAAGTTCTTGCTTATTTGATTCGATATGCAAGCATGTCAATATTTTGTGAATTGTTTAGGTAAAGTGTAAATTTTGATTTTAGGGCTCAATACTTAGGGATGGGAATGGCTAAATCAAACCGACCCCAAATCAAATCGAAAGAAAAAATTTGTTGCAAACCCATTTTTCGAAAACATATATCCAATTCACTATTTAAAAACTCATATCCCAATTCACTATTGGAAAACTCGCACCAAATTTAAACTCGATCCATTTTATACCCGAACTCAATCCAATCAATTTATCTTTTTAAAAATTTAGGCTTTATTAAACTTAAAAATTTTGTCTTATAAAATTAATTTTTTAAATTGTCAATCAAATTTCAGACTCATTGCCATACATATCTAGACCTCTTGTTAATTGTTACGACTAATGTGAGGTTTGTCAGCCTCCCCCAATCAAGCAAATTATCTCAACTAATGTAGTAGGGTTAGTCGAGGTCGAACCACAAGGGGATCAAGTATCAAGTACTAGTTTGTCTTAGATTATAAGTTAGCTACTCAATTCAAAATATTGGTTGATTTTAAACTAACTAAATTAATAAATTACTAAAGCCACCAAACTAAGAAACAAATAGCATAAATAGTGGTTTAAACAATAAAAAAAGCTTATGATCCAAGTTCAGCTCCGACATGCTCATTTACATTCATAAATCTCGTCAATTAGTCATTAGGG
>JAOWBH010049062.1:0-15282 GCA_028566215.1 Silene coronaria
TAACCTATCTTAGTCTTACATGACTCTTTATGGTTTAATCTTGCTTAGGCTCATTTTGGGAAGTCATGTTATACTTACGGTTAAATTTAGCAGAAGTTTTTAGTTATTATTTTTTTTTTTTGGTACTAAGAAGTTTTTAGTTATTATTGAAATGAGAAAAACATAAATTTTGCTTATGTAGTTATTAAATCGATCAAATCACGCCAAACATTCGGTTTAGGGTTAAAATGTCTTACTTTGCCCATAAAGAGTCGACCTCCGATATGACAGGGTTAAAATCTTTTGAACCAGGCTCGAACTGACCCGACCATGCTGACCCATTTGCCAGGTGTACGTGACATTGACTCCTATATTTTTAGTAATATCTGTTATATTTGATAAAAAAAATTGATCACACTAGACATTTTATTTTAACTTATAATCTTGTATATTCTTTAATTTATATAATCCTTTACTTGTATAGCTTGTAGTAGCATAATATTTTTTTGTACCACCTACATAAAAAGCTAAACATAAACCAATCATTTTTGTAATAAATTAGTATGTTCATTTGCATTTTCTTCAACAACTTGCATTGAGAATTAAGATTAAGTATTGTTGAAACTGATAAAGCATATATGTTTAAAAAATCAAACTAAACAAATTTGCAATAAATTAATGAGGATACCCAATATTGTCCATGCATGTACTGAAAATAAAATGTAGATTTACGTAAGAGTTCGGTGAAAGAGAAGCACAAGCAAAGAGTCGGGCATAAAAAGAGTGCAGATGATATATATCGCGCGCTATTAATCTTCTTTGTCTATGCTATTATAAAGGTTTATTTTCGTTATATCAATAATATCACTCTTAGAATTTTTAGGTTATTTCAATTCATAATATGAAGTGCTGATTTCAATCCAATTGTCAAACTTACCTTATTTAAGCCATATATTGTTTCCTTAAAGATTATTTCCGTATTGTTTCTTCCATAATTATTGCATATTCTGTAACTGCTAATTTGAAAACACTGATTTAAGTGCATCTCTTTAAATTTGAAATCTTTTGTTTCCATAATTAGTGGAACCAAATATTTGCTTGATATTTTTTAAGGGAATTACACGCTTAAATCAAAGATTTTTTTTTCTACATTTTCCATCATTTTTCTTTGTACTTTAACTACTTTTCTTAAATCTTGTGCAAAAAATAATGTATTGAATGAAAGTTAACGGAGGAGTATTAGAGAAACTGAAGTAATTGGAGAAATTATATCAGAGAAACTGGATTAACATACGTATATCATCCTAATATTTTTATCAACATATATTTGGAGAAAATATATAAAGGAGCTTAATTGTATTAGAGAAACTTAATTGTGAAAGAATTTTATTTACATCTTTATTGTTTTCGAAGAGTTATTATTAGCTAATCCCTCCATATTATACCTATCATGGAATCTCATAGAGATTGTAAAATGCGTAACTAAAAATATAGATATCAAAATTATTTTTGACGAGTTTTATAACTGAACTACAATAGTGGTGCAACAGATTAGATCAAATATGAAGTTGACACCAACCAATATTCTTGCCACTTATAACGAAAATTTCGCAATATTGAAGTTGTGATTGTTTGTAGCTAATTAGGGATATACGAAATACTCTGTATTAACGACAAAGATTTAGATGGTTCTCTAATTATTTTGTGCAAATGACTTGGTCATAATTGTTGACTTTTAATAATATAATAATCGCCAGTTAAGATTCTTGCCATTTACTATTACGTTCAAGATTTTTTTTTTCTTTTGATTTAGATTAGTGCTTAAATGAATATATAGGTCATTAGTAAATGTGCTCACTTTTATGGGTCATTAGTAAATGTTATTTGTATGGCCCGTAAGGTAAGCTGATGACACATGGCATTTTCACTCTGCAATTGACATATGGCTAACTGGTTTCAGCTTTAGTATTATATATGATGATTGGTGTGGGATGGTTTTGGATACTTATATATCGCCGGCGATGTAAGCAGCGATGCTAGCGAGAAGGAGGACAACGGTGGTTGCTAGATGCCGTCTGAAGGTGGTTGTTGCGAAAATTGTTAACGAACATCGGAAAAAAATAAACAAATACATACACAATGACTGATGTACTATGCAGGTGCATGGGTGCAACACTGCAACCCCACGCCACCATTCTCAATGTAGTGAAAAATAGACTACACAATTGTAAATAAAATAATGTAGTACACAATACCAAATTGATTTGGTAAACTGATGTAGTACCGTCAGCGACTCAGGCACCCAACAGAATACCCAACACACCATCATCCCACGCCACCACCCTGATCCACAAGTGTAACGCCACCGTCGGCGCCCTTATGGAGCGGTTAATTCAATTCCCTCCCCAAATATTGATAATAACCGCTGAAAAAAGGGTTTTGAAATTAGAGAGAATGACAAATTAGGGAGAGAAAAATGATAAGGGAAATGAAATGGGTAAAAATGTCAATAGTGTACTACAATAAGTAAAATGTGTACTGCGAAAATCAGCACCCAAAAACTATTCAAATGTTATAGGTAGTTATGATTTTCGCAGTACACATCCTTGTCTTTTTGGGTTTTGTATAGATAGATAAGTGAATTATATCAATGACATGTTACAATAAATTTTTGCTATGTCAATATCATGTCACAATAAATTTTGTCATGTCATATTAATTTGATATTTTAAATACCCGTTTAATTAAATTGTAGTGTGCTTAGAATTTGTCAAATTAAAGGTTGGATAAGTAGAGAATATGAATAATAAAATGTGCACTAAATTTTCTATGTGAAATCTTAAACATCCATTTGTTATCTAAGCAAATGATTTTAGTAAGTGAAGATGAAAGGACAATTTAAATGCATAATGTTTTATTTTTTATGTTTTTTTTATTGAGAATGATAAATCACCCATGTAAGGAACTTAAAACATATAAAATGAGAGGGCTTTTTATCTTCTCACTAGTTTGATTATCATAAATCATATTTTTAATAGTAGCATAATTATGAAGTTTAATAAATGCTAATCTTTATTTGTAATCTATAATAATTTGCCCCAAATCTTAAATTTTAAATTTTTTCAAAAATGATAAATTGAGTTAAATAGTAGCCTACTACAAAATCTCATTGCAATCTTACGCATAAATATTAGATAATAATGCACAAACATTTAGCCATTACCCAATGTTAATAGGATTTTTTTGTCCAACTTATTAATAAAATTGAAATTATGAGTGATTTTTCAAAGGGAAAATGATTAATAAAAAAACAACACGTACTCAAATAGATCATATATTTGAAAGTTTTCGAAATACTAATTTTTTTTAAGAACCTAAAAACAATTAGTCATTCACATTCATGTTTTCAATCTTGTAGTTAGTTTTTATAATATATTATTGAGTGGAATGAAGAGAGTATTTGTTTAAACAATTCTAGTATTTTCCTTCTTTATATAGTTTTCTTTCTCCAATGATCCATCCCTGCAAGAAAAAAAAACACTGAGGAATTAATAACAAACAAAATAGTGGAATTTGACCTATGTAATATTAACCTTATCGTTATTAATTTTAAATTTTCCCTTAAATAATGAAAAAAAGAGGACATTGAGTAATAAAGATGTAAGTATATTTACCCCTGAATAACTCACATCCACAAATCTTGATAGCTTCTAAATGAGAACAAACAACACATATGACATATGTGAAGTTTAAAATTGTGATGAGCACTTCATAACCAATGAAACTTAAAAATAAATAAATAAATTATTATTTTAAAACCTTAATACGCTTATCTAGATGTTGATAAAATGATAAGAAAAGACTATTGTCACATACAATTATGTTAGCGATGAGGGTAAAAAACAATATTGGCTTGAAATTGGCTCACAAAAGTTGCATTCTATCAAACATATATAGCCAATTGAGGATGCGTTTTATGACTTTTGAGCGTATTTTTTATTATTATCAAATTCAATATATACATAAATATGTAGTAAAGTTTTATGACTTTTGATTTTTTTTTTCATTATTATCAAATTTAATATAGACATACATATGGAGTAAGAAGAAATGAAATGTAAAAGAATTGCTATAATTTTTTTGGACAAAATCCAACTTGCATGAGAGTTGTTTAGAGAGTCATTTTACGAAACTAAAAAATGACACGTTGAAGATGGTAGATACTACAGCAACTCCAATGGTTTATATCTAGGGACTTACTTACAATATTAGCAAAATGTTAATCATGTAGCTTACCATTATGGTTAGATATTTAAGAGTAATTTTCAAGAATTGTAGCTTTGTCAAGTCACATAATTGGTTTAAAAAAAATAAAAGCTAAATTATCTCATTGGATAGCTTAGAAAACTGATGTGGCAAATCAAGCTACACCCTATTATATTTGTCCATTGGAATTGCTCTTATAGATTTATATATGTATCGAATTTAGTGAAATTGAGCAAGTATATAGCAATAAGAAGGAGTTGCACATATAAATAGTTTCAAATTAGGGTGTTGTAAATTTTATTTGTCTTTTAACCTATTCTATTTTTAAAAATTAAGGTAAATGTTTAATATTAAGTAGGTTATTATTTGCCCTTAATATCTACAAATTCATTTTTTTTATAAACTGCGCAAAATTAGAATCATTTGGTATTTATTTGTTGATTAAAATATTCTACTCACAATCAACGTCGAAATGTAAAATTTAGTATGAATTTTGATTTTTAATTGTTTAATTTATCTAGAAATTAAAAAAGTCAAAGTTTAATATCTTTTATGCAATTTGCATATAATGGTTTAGATTTTTTTTTTCCTTTTTAAATAAGAAATAATGATGTGACTTGCTAGAATTCTCTTAAAGATAAATGGTAAAATGAAATATTTTTAGTTTGTCGTCTTTTTATTTAATTTATAAATAAGTGAATTAATTCAATGTCATGTTAGCAAACAAAAATCCATGTTAGATCACATTAATTCGTCACCTCACATTAAAAGCTGTCATGTCACATTTAAATTCGTCAAGTCACATTTAAATTCGCCATGTCACATTATTTAAGCTTGCCTTTTAATTAAATTTTATAGAAATTGAACTAGACTGGAGTGTACTTATTTGAACTTAAACCGAATTGAACTCATACGAACTAAAATTAAGTCCAAAAAAATAGGACCTTATGAGTTTGGTTATTCAAAATATCAAAACCCATATATCATACCCACCGGCATGTGACTTTTAGGACGGATATATCCATCTTAAAATTAGAACGAGTAAGAGACCAATGATCTTTTAGTATCCCTTCCAACATTAAACTTTTATTTATCTTAACCATCTTATTAAACCCGTTTTAAATTTAACACGAATATATCCGTCTTAAACAAATACGTATCCAAAACCCATACCTCATTTCATACCTTCGAAATTCAAATAGTAGCCCAAGTCCAGCATATTTACCTTGATCTCCAAGGTGTTTTGCCCTTCCTTTCCTCTTCTCTCCTCTCCTCTCCTCAGTTTCTCCGTTCCTCCGTTTCTCTCTACTCTTTTTCCCTTCATCCTCTTTTCTTCTAGGTATATACATTTTCTTTTTCTTTTTTTTAATCTTTTAATAGTATATATATTTTCTCTATGCTGCTTATTTTTCTGCTATTATTTGTTTATTTTCGTATTAATTCAGTATATTCATTTCTGCAATGAGGATGTTTGATTGTATATGAAATATCGGTTATCGTTCCGTATTATTGCCTCGCTATTATTTACTGTGAGCAATGTAGTGATTTACGGTGTATCAATGGTGTTTAAAGGAAAACGGAAGGATGTTTTCGTGGCGCAATTTGCGTGATAAGTGAATAATTGCTCTTGTGAGTCGTGATTGGTTGTGTTTAACAAAGTGAAATAATGTTGTTTTAGTTTAGAAACTATAGCGTTTCGATCAGCACGCTTATGACTCGTGAATGGAGTACTTGTGTTTGATTATGGCATGATTCGTTGTGTTCTGTTTGTGTGAGTTAGTAATACGGAGTATGTTTACTCTAGGGTTTGTTTGGGACGAGGGTAATTACTATAGGAGTAAGCGAGAATAATCATCCCGATTCCCCCCCCCTACTCTAGGCTAATGCATTACCCGCATATGGGAGTATAGCCGTATAGGAATTAGGAAATTCCTCCACACTATTTCTCCGTCTTCTACTATCTCCTCAACCTAAGCAAGGCGTGATCTCTGACTGAAGTTATAGTGATGGTTGCCTATTTTTTTCGTTACTAAGTAATGTTGTGGTGTCCTCTGGGAAGTCCTAAAACCCAAAGTACTTGTAGGTGGCTTTGGTTTCTACCCATTTGCTGCCGATATTTTAGTTTAAATTCTCCGGCGTGAGCCCATTGTTCCATTATACTTCTGCTGACAATCTGTAATCGTCCATGGTATTCATATTCTTTGATGGTTGGTTGATTTGTTAGTTGGTTAATGGTTATGTTACTGCCTTTGTTGCTAAGCCCTTTATACTATTTGTTGTTGGGCATTATTGTCTGATTGATTTCGTATCACAATGTGTCATTTGTGATCTTCAATAATCAGGTTATATATTTTTTTTATACGGTTTTGTTGTCTCAGGTGCAGATTAACTGGTGTGAGTCATGGTTGGGGCTTTACTTCAATCAGCTATTATACCGGCTTCGTTTACCTACCAACAAAATGTACAATTTCAGAGATCAGGAAATGCTCGAACAGCTGTGAAGATGATGGCTATCCCTCAAGCACCTGGATATCGAATGAAAAGTTTCTCTGGGTTGCGAGGTTGTAATTCTTTTGATACTTTGGGATCTACTAATGATTGCTTCTTTACCAAAATGAGGACGGTGGTATCAGTACGACGAGGGAAAGCCAGCCGTGGTGTAGTCAGAGCAATGTTTGAACGTTTCACAGATAAATCAATCAGAGTTATTTTGCTTGCTCAAGAGGAGTCAAGACGGGTAGGACATAATTATGTTGGCACAGAGCAAATTCTTTTGGGTCTTATTTTGGAAGGCACTGGTATAGCTTCGAAGGTACTGAAATCGATGGGAATTAATAAGAAAGATGCACGTGTTGAGATTGAGAAAATAAGTGGACGTGGCAGTGGATTTGTAGCAGTTGAAATTCCATTCACTCCTCGTGCTAAGCGGGTGTTGGAACTTTCTCTGGAAGAAGCTCGCCAACTTGGTATGTCATTGTGGCAACTGTGTGTGCACTGGTTTCTATTATACACATTATGTCGCTAGTTGACTTCCCCTTAGCCAGTCTTTCACACCTTGCTACTGGATTTGCCTACTCTGTGATTTTGTGTCTTCGCATATTTTTCCAAAGTCAATTTTCCGTACACATGTTTGCAAAATAAGTCTTAGGATAATGTAGTGGCTAGTGAGTGTACGCTTATTTAGTAATGATATGAAAATCTTGCAAAGTGCTACTCATCATTTCTGTAGGTGTGGATCCTTCTATGGGAGATGGATGTATACCAAATTGTTGCTCTCCTGGTCTCAAATATAGATTTAGGCTGACAAGCTGATAAATCTGACCTTCAAATGCCATATCTCGTAGTCCCTTCCCCTCTCCTTTCTTTATATTACGGTTTGTTCTTACGTGAGCACATTTCTCTTTAAGAGGCTCACAAAGATAAATTAGCTCCTTGTTTGAATACAAGTTGAGGAGGCAGAGAAGGGAAGGGGGATAGAGGCGAGAGAATGGGGAGAGACTGAGAGAGGCTGTAGCTATGATGTTTCTTCCAAAATTTTACTATGTTAAGAGGATTTTAAGTTAGCATGGTGGGAGGAAATATATCCCTCCATTTCCCTCCCCTGTATTGTGCTCCGAATTCTGCCATCTAAACTAGGGATAATGTTACACGGATTGGATCAAAGACTAACTCGTTTGCCATTTATTTATGTTATGTACTTCTAGCGCGTTTACATCTCTTATTCAGTTCTTTTGTTAATGTAGGTCACAATTATATTGGAACTGAACATTTGCTTCTGGGTCTTCTTCGAGAGGGTGAGGGAGTGGCTGCAAGTGTTCTAGAGAACTTGGGCGCTAATCCAAGTAACATTCGGACACAGGTTTGAGGGTATTATCTTTAAACCCGTTATATTATTGTGTGTACAATTGCATCTAAAAGGAAGAAAGTTTTCCTTGGGTTTAATAGGTTATTCGTATGGTGGGTGAGAACATAGAACCTGTTGGTGCTGGTGTTGGTGGAGGCACTACTAGCAGTAAGATGCCAACCTTGGAGGAGTATGGAACAAATCTTACAAAGGTGGCAGAAGAGGTCTGTTGTAGGAATAATGATGAATTGGTGATTGTATTTGTTACTCCCTCTATTCCAAAAGGTTGTTTACATTTTTTAAAATTCCCTCCTGTATTTTAAAAAATGTGAACAATGTATTGGGATTGAGGGAGTATTTGCCTTGGAGCATTTAAAATTTTTTACATTGTCACTCATTAATCTTCATGATCGGCTTTTCAAGATTTCAAATTTTGATCGTAAATATGTTAAAAAAAATAATTGATTGATACTAAAATGTTTATGTTTATCATTTGAAAAAGCCTTTCACAAATTGTACTTTCAACAAAGAAGCAAATACATAAATTCAAAAAAATTACGGCAAGTTATGAAACTTAGACCTCAAAAATTGAAACAGGAAGATCAATTATCTTTAGATTTGAAAATGATCATTATTGGCTGAAAATCTGAAATGCAATTATTTCCTCATTGAAGGGAAAATTGGATCCTGTTGTTGGAAGGCAGCCACAGATCGAGCGTGTCATTCAAATTCTCGGTAGGAGAACAAAGAACAACCCTTGTCTTATTGGAGAGCCAGGAGTCGGTAAAACAGCAATTGCTGAGGGCCTTGCACAAAGAATCGCAAATGGTGATGTTCCTGAAACAATTGAGGGAAAGCAGGTAGTGCACTGTAATTCAAATCTTGAATAGTATGCCAAACAACATTAGTCACCTTACACTTAGTTTCTGTGTTTATTATTAACGTATATTAAATTTGTTTCCAGGTTATAACTCTTGATATGGGTCTTCTGGTTGCTGGAACAAAATACCGTGGAGAGTTTGAGGAAAGACTGAAGAAGTTGATGGACGAAATTAAGCAGAGTGATAAGATTATTCTGTTTATTGATGAGGTGCACACTTTGATCGGAGCCGGAGCAGCAGAAGGAGCTATTGATGCTGCTAACATCTTAAAACCAGCTCTTGCGAGAGGCGAACTGCAGGTACATAAAATGATTCTGAATAAATTAATTAATTAATTGGTAGGTACTTTCTTGCGGTAACTTCAAATTATGCGTGGTTGCTTGTAGTGCATTGGAGCCACCACTCTTGATGAATACAGAAAACATATCGAGAAAGATCCAGCATTAGAGAGAAGATTTCAGCCTGTTAAAGTGCCCGAACCAACAGTAGATGAATGCATACAAATTCTAAGAGGGCTTTGTGAACGCTATGAGATACATCATAAGCTTAGCTACACAGATGAGGCCCTCGAGGCTGCAGCACAGCTTTCATACCAGTATATCAGGTTTGCCTTCCTCCAGTTCTATTGTCATATTGCTTTGCTCCGATGTTACAGGATATTTAACAATGATACTAGCATGGTATTAGCTATCAGGAGCAAGCTGATAGGTTGATGCTAGGATGTAGCCTAATTACGGCAATGAGACGCTGATAGGTGAGCAGAGTGAAACAAATGCAATCAGTATCTTAAGAGGCTATTTTGTGATGGGTGGGGAGAGAGAAGGGGTACAGGCGAGAGGGATTTGCTTTCTTTTGTATTTTTGTTTTCATCTCCTTCAAAATATTACACACAATATTTTAAATTTTATATCAGCTTCTATATTTTCTCTCTACGATAAACAACAATATAGGTAGTATTGAGTTTATTTGTGTTTATTTTCAAATTGTGGGTATAATATACAGGGGAGGAGAGATGATATTGATGGGGTTATTGTTATGGAATGATTTGCTCTAGGATTGATCAGTGGAGGGGAGCTGAGGTGGAGAAGTGAGAAATGATGAAAGAATACGCTGATAGGATAAGATGATCATCGTTTACACGGACATAATTTGACACTTTACTTTCATTCCCGTATTAAACACAATACTTAAGAGTATGAATAAATGACAAATGTAAAGGAAGTGATTGATATATGAAGTGTATTATTTTATTTTTGATCAATTTAAGCCTAATGTCTCGGTCATAACTCAGATCTACTTTGAGAACTCAGTTTTAGTGGTTTTTCTATTTTGAAGGGAGTGTCCAATTAACCATATTCTCAATCTAGGACAGGAGCCCGTGTTTCAAAATTTGAGTCATATCCTCAATCTTATAAAGGCACAGCGCATGAATATGTTTGCTTTATAAGATTTCTTCTTCGCTGAAAATGCATGTTGTAAAGGAATAAGTCATCAATCAATGTTGTTAGGGGGATTTGAAACTTGTTCTATGCATTGCTTCAAGCCCAGTGTATGAATTTATCCCGTATTGGGTTCTGCTTTGAGGGTACATGTAGAGTTGTAGATGCTGGGCACTTTTCACTTAAATCTTACCGCCATCCGTTTTTAACTAATATTACATGGCTTAGAAGGGGTGGGTAATATGTAGTTGCGTGATATTTTGTACAGTGCTATAGTGTAGCACAGTGTCATTCTGAGATGGTTTTTTGCATTTTCATCATCATATTCCCATCAAATTACACTGAAACCTGATTGTTTATGTTACCTAGGATTATATTTGAACCCCGTCATGAGCTGCTAGTTAAAGTAAAACATCCTGGTCTCTCAGAAGGGTGTTTATATCTAACCCTTGGGGGGATTGGGATTCTGTTGTCTTGGATATTTGTTTAGTGGATTTTTTTACAAGGTTTCCTTGTGGAACATTCTGGTCTATATGTTGTAGAACTAAATGTCACATATAATGCTATCAAATGCATGGTAGTTTTGTTATTTGGTCGGTACAGGAGTGTAGCTTTGTAAATAAGCTTCTTTTGTGGTCTGTTGAAACGTATTATTGTTTTGTCTGCATTTTGTGGGATAATATTGTTAGCTGATCTCCACACATTTGGGAATTCTACTTTAGCTTATATATTCTCCCAATTGTTTTTGTCTTCTCACTTCTTTTGGCCCACTTCTTAAGAAATGTGTTGAAGCAATACTCTTCCCCTCACCCATTTACGAGCCATCCATACTTCACTTAATGGCAAAAACCCCATGTCACAAACTCACAACCCCACCTCCTGGCCTCTTCTCACCCGACTCCCATTCTAACAACCACCCTCCTTCAGACGTCCCACCCTTCTCACACCAACCACAACCGTCCAAAACCACCTTGAGACCACACCACCAGCCACCACTTTCCTACACAGCCTACGCAGCCACCACCAGTCACAACCTAAACCCACACCAAATGCCAACCATAAGTCCACAACCCACACCAACCACCAACCACAAACACCAACTTTCTCCACAACAATAACCACCCTTCTCCCACTTGCCTACACCGTCACCATTAGAGCCACCCTGTGCCGATAAAATCAGATAACTATCAACAATAAGGACACACATTGATTAACACATGGAACACTGTAGATACAAAATAATAGAACTGTAATTTTTGTCTGGGATTCAGATTATTTTGTCATAAGAGGAGTATGTTTCACAGCTTTTGATATTGGTCATTTTGCTACAGCGACCGTTTCCTGCCTGATAAAGCTATTGACCTACTTGATGAAGCTGGTTCTCGGGTTAGACTATGTCATGCACAGGTATGAGTTGTGGTTTGCATCTTACTTGTATCATATTATGTTTGTCCAATCTCTTACAGTTCCAATTCCTTGCAGCTGTCGGAAGAAGCTAGGGAGCTTGAAAAAGAACTCCGGCAAATTACAAAGGAAAAGGATGAAGCTGTTCGAGGACAAGAATTTGAAAAGGTACTCCGAGATATTTGATCGTGAATCTCGATTCTGTTTATTGCTAAGTTGATTGTCAAGAGGGTTCAGTTCAGCTCCATATTTTGGATTTTGCATGTGTAGATGTCTGATAGAGACTGCTGGTTTCAGTAGTTTCTTAGTACTCTTTCTTGATTTACATGTGCCATTTTGGTCTGTTTTAGCCATTTGTTTGTGTTTCCTGTTTAGGTAAATTATGTGTGTTGAAAATACTGCTTTACCCTCTATGTTATAAGTTGTACATTGTGAGTTTGTGACACTCTAGCCACCAACTATCTCTACTTCACTTACATATACTTGCAAAAAACCTGAAAGTAGAAGTCTAGATCAAACATAAACAAATGGATGAGGCAAAGGGAATATGTTTTTTCTTGTGTGAAATGTGGAAAAATTTTTTGCTGTCTTCATTGTGCGTTGTAGTTTCTTATGCGCAAAACTGCACGTGCTTTGTCTGTGTTATGTTGCAATTAGTAATAATTACATTTATCACGGGCAGGCTGGAGAGTTACGTGACCGAGAAATAGACCTTAAGATCCAAATTGTTGCTCTTATAGAGAAAAACAAGGAAATGAGCAAGGCTGAAACAGAAGCAGGTGATGTGGGCCCTGTTGTGACAGAAGTAGACATTCAACACATTGTCGCTTCTTGGACTGGTATTCCTGTTGACAAAGTCTCTTCAGATGAATCTGAGCGTCTCCTCAAAATGGAGGAAACCCTTCATAGGAGAGTTATCGGTCAAGACGAGGCTGTAAAAGCTATCAGTCGTGCTATTCGCCGTGCTCGTGTAGGTCTCAAAAACCCGAATCGTCCAATTGCAAGCTTCATATTTTCGGGTCCCACTGGTGTCGGAAAATCTGAACTAGCAAAATCCTTAGCTTCGTACTACTTTGGATCCGAAGAATCCATGATTCGGCTCGATATGAGTGAGTTCATGGAGAGACACACCGTCTCCAAACTAATTGGGTCTCCACCTGGTTATGTGGGTTACACCGAGGGTGGCCAGCTCACTGAGGCTGTTCGGCGCCGGCCTTACTCGGTGGTGCTCTTCGATGAAATTGAAAAGGCCCACCCCGATGTTTTCAACATGATGCTTCAAATACTTGAAGATGGAAGGTTGACTGACAGCAAAGGACGAACAGTTGACTTCAAGAATACTCTCCTTATCATGACATCGAACATTGGAAGCAGCGTTATTGAGAAAGGTGGCCGGAAGATAGGGTTTGACTTAGATTATGATGAGAAGGACAACAGCTATAATAGAATAAAGAGCCTGGTGACTGAGGAGTTGAAGCAATACTTCAGGCCTGAATTCTTGAACAGATTAGATGAAATGATAGTATTCCGACAGCTTACAAAGCTGGAGGTGAAGGAGATTGCAGACATAATGCTCAAGGAAGTGTTTGAGAGGCTGAAGTCCAAGGAAATTGAACTTCAAGTGACTGAGAAGTTTAGAGACCGAGTGGTGGAAGAGGGTTACAATCCTAGTTATGGAGCTAGGCCATTGAGACGTGCCATTATGAGACTTCTCGAGGACAGCATGGCTGAGAAAATGCTTGCCAGAGAAATTAAGGAGGGTGACTCTGTGATTGTGGATGTGGACTCAGATGGGAATGTTGTTGTTCTTATTGGTAGCAGCAGCGGTGCCTTCACAGAGTCATTACCAGAGGTTCTCAACGTCTAAACGTAGCCATTGGTACTTGAATTTGCTATGGGTTTTTCAAGGAGACAAATGTTAATAATTTTTGGGGCAGGTTGCATGTTTGGAATCGTCACAGAATTGAGTAGTGAAGTAGTAGGCTAAGGGAGCAAGGAAATTTATGATTTTTGTTTCTTGAGTAGATGAAGTAGCTGAAAGTGTAAGACAACCTTAATCATGATATACGAGTAGTTGAATGGAAAATGTCATAATTTTTTTTTTTTTTAAATATATTGGTACGTTTTGTCAGCTGAAGTCAACTAACGGATTGAAATTTCGATTTTTTTTTTTTTTTTTTTTATTGTTGTAAAGTCCAAATTGACAAATGAGAAATTAGACACCAACTCGTTCGTTATCTATAAGAATGAGTGAAGAAATTACTTTATAACCAAAATGAATAATAATGAAATCATTTTACGAGTTCTGGAATAACCAAAATTATGACATCGCAATTTGTCTTGGTAAATTCATAGAGATTCTATTATTTTAAAATAGTATGGGACACTTGATTTACAATTGAGTCATTGGTTGCTTTGTTTTCTGAGTCCATAAATGTTCAAGTTAGCTCTCAGGTCGTTTGACAGGGTTATCGTGTCTAGTCGTTTTAGCAGTGTTAGGTTTGTCAGGTCTAATTGGAAGCTCATTTAGTCAAGAGTCAAAAACTCAAAACAAAGATCCAACTTTTTAACCGCATATATGGTGCTGACGGTGTAAAGCCAAGGAGAAGACGGGTTTCACAAGATGGTTTGTCAAAAGCAATGGTGCTTTTTGGAACGCTGGTGGTCGGAGGTGAAAATTGAACGAAATAAAAGAACGTATATTATAATACATATAAAAAAATTGTAGTTTTTTCCGTGGATGAATAGTTTCACAATATGGTGTTGCATTGAATTTTCACTTTCCTGCTACGGCTAGATTACAAGGGTGCAGAAGCTTTTCACGAGTCTTTGACATTTCTATACGATCAGTTTCTCTGTGTAAATTATACAACAGTTGAACACCAAGTCGAGTCGTCATCTATTACTCCAACATCGAGGGTGAGTCTCTCTGGGTTGGACTAACACTACCTCCTCCTCTGCTTATTTTGAGTGCGTTGATTGCTTTCTGTATCTCCAAAGTCATTGCACTGTCCACACTGCCAGACGACAGCTTCTTGTGTGATTTCTGAAGATGTAGTTTAAGCGAGCTCGTGCTCAACCCCACATTCTTACCACAAAAAGGACAGACTTTCATTGACGGTTTTCTTTGTTGCCATTCCATAGAAACCTTACCGTGCAGTCTCTTATCAAGGTCCAACAGAATTTTGGCAAATCCGTCATTTGGTTGGGCTCGGCGATGTACTTTCTTCAAGGCATCCCACGCCTCCAACAATGTCAAGTTCCTGCATCATATTGGAATGAAAAATTATAGAACTTTTCTTAACTGAGCAATAATACCCGTGAATGTAAAATTTGTAACCTCGGAATCGTAAAAATCAAATTCATAAAAAAATGTCCTTAACATACTTCCGAAGCATAAGATAGGCTAGGACTGTTGTTGCACTTCTACTTCTTCCTTCAAAGCAGTGAACCAGAACCTTCCCATTTG
>JAOWBH010049173.1:0-15282 GCA_028566215.1 Silene coronaria
GGAAACCGAGATGGTAACAGTCTTATTTATTAGGGAATGTCTTGCTAAAGGCTCCTTAATAAATGGGGGTGTTACAAGTATTAAGAAATATTAAACATAAGACATGGAACAAGAAGAAATATTAAACATAAGACGCAGAACAAGTACGCGGTTAAGAAAGACGTGTTTACTACTCGTATTTAGCAGAGTCTAAACTCACACAAATCTCACAAGTAACAATTGTTAGACCAAATACTAAGCGGATCGTATCACTGCATATTGTAGTGAAACGAAACGTATTAGCCAACTAGGTAGTACAGACACTCCTCCTAATCGGCGTAGCCTCGTGTCCGACACGAGTCAAAATGTATCGTACATCTATAAAGTCGTGTCTAACTTTCTTCTTTTATTTGGGCATGTGTCTGACCCCTGCCCATGGTATTTAGGCACGTGTCCATAGTATTTGGATACATTTTGGACACACATTCAAAACGGAATTAAGTTGAATTTAAGGGAAATGGTGTGAGTTGTTTTATGGTGGAATTTGGTGGGGGAATAAGTTGAATTAAAGGCAAATGATGCTCTTTAGACGAGTAATGAAATGCCAAAAGAGATTTGATAACAAGTTAGTTTTAATTTAGGAAATGAGAATGACTTATATATAATGAATGTCAAATTTAATTTTCACCTAATTAAATTTTACTTCCTCCGTTTCATTAGGTTTTTTACGTTTGCTTTTTGGGCACTATTCATAAGTGAAGAAAATATTTAATAAAACTTCTAATATATAACATAAAAGATACTCATGTGAGATTTTGTTTAAATTGTCTTACCGAGTGCATTATGAATATCAATTTTTTATAATTTTTAATAATATGTAACTAAAGATATGAACAAAAGAAAACGAGTATTGATATACGTGTATAAAGCAAACGTAAAGAACCTAATAGAATGGAGGAAGTATTTATTTAGTAAAAAAGTAAAAAGCAAAACTAAGTGAAAAAATACTTGTATTCTCTTGGAGGAACGTCCTCCTTACCCATAAAAGCAATCTAGCAAATAAAATATTATAATTGCTTAGTGTAAGGAAGACGGTCGTCTCGAAGAACACTTATTTTTCAACTAAGTGATAAGCAGATCAAACTTCAGAGTGAAGACTCAGAATTTCATGATTAATTTTATAATAAAAAAAACCAGTACTTATTAATTATTATAATGTGCACTTTGCTGTCTTTCTGCATCTTTAAGACATTACACTTTTCTTCACCATTTTTCCTATTCCATTACATTTTCAATGAAAATGGCACAAAAAGTTTTGTTCTTTGACCAGCAGGTATGTTGCATGTATACTTGTTTTTATTCGGGTCGTTTCATATGGGGTCGGTCTAGTATATCGACTATACGAGTCATGAATATCGTCCAACTCCTAGGACAAATGTAGTTATTATTAGCAAGGGGTAACACTCGCCACCCTGCCCTAATTTCAAAAAAAAAATTAGTATGGTTACTGGTAATTTTAAATATTAGATCCGTATCTGACCCAGTGCAGCAAGTGCGAGTCCTGATAGTTTGTTATAATGTGGCTTATTAGCAAGGGGTAACAGTCGCTACTCGCCACCCTGCCCTGACTGTACATTCCTGTCAAGTTTCTAATTTCAAATGTTTTTTAGTATAGTTACTAGTAATTTTAAATCCTCGATCCGTATCTGACACAGTGCAACAAGTGCGAGTCCTGATAGTTTGTTATAATGTGGGTTATTAGCAAGGGGTAACTGTCGCTACTCGCTACCCTGCACTGACTGTACATTGCTGTGTACAAGTTTCTAATTTTAAATATTTTTTTAGTTTGGTTACGAGTAATTTTAAAAATTAGATCCGTATCTGACCCAGTGCACCAAATGCGAGTAGTCCTGATTATAATGTTGTTAATGGCAGGATAAATCAGGGATGAAAGCTCAAAAGAAATCACCATTATTACTGAGGATGGCATTAGTAGTGATGGTCATGGTTTCGAGTGTTTACATTTGTTTTAATGGAAGTTTTAATGTAATAAATCCAATTGTTTTTGTAATTGTTGATAATAATAATAATAATAATAATAATAATTCTACCCTTAATATGAAATTACTTAATAATCGCGAAAATCAGTATAATTTTCGGCATTGCTCTGCTATAAATGAATCAGAATCTGGTTTTCTACATTACCCAAAACCTCTTACTTTCAACAGGTAATCTTGCTTTATGTTACATTTATTCGAGTTTTTAGTTTGTGATTCGAGAAACATATTCATTATGGGTCATCTGTAAGTAATTTATCGATGTTTTTTTAATTTAATGGAGTTATAAAGTTGTGCACATAGCAGATGTCAGCTAGCTTAATTGATAAAGTCATGAGTGGTGGTACTCATGACCTTGGTTCAAATCCCGTCAGCAACATATTATCGGGAAAAAAAATGCTAGGGTAGTGTTGTTGGTATCTTGTCGTCTTTCATACGAGATTTGGATGGTGAAATGCTCGAATTTCAGTACCAGCAGATATACGCGTGTACACTATTTTGTTAAGACTTGTATATTACATGCTAGTATGGTGATATTATCAGGAAAAAATGAATTAAAATGACGGAATTTTCATACTGGGTGGAGCAGGAAAGAATGCGAATGCAATGCAGTAAGAGGATTTGCTATACTGTCAATGCAGAGGTCAGGAAGCGGGTGGTTTGAGACGATGTTAAACAGTCACATTAATGTCAGCTCCAATGGTGAAATCTTTTCTGTTAAGGAAAGAAGGAGCAACGCTTCCACGATTCTGAAAACGTTGGATCAAGTTTACAATCTCGATTGGTTCACTAGTGCCTCTAAGAATGAATGTTCTGCTGCTGTTGGTCTTAAGTGGATGCTTAATCAGGTAATTTTACTCAGTAATTTGTTTTCCCTGATTTAAAGATGGTTAATTTTTCGTGTTTGATTGATTATCGTTGTCTTAATTGCTCGATTATGCAAAATTTATGAGGCTAATTGGCTACTTTTCCAATATAAAGATAGTTTACAAAATTTCTATGCAACAAAAACTGTAAATGTCATTAAAACGAACAGAGTATGCTTTGAACTCGAGAGTGTATCCAATATTTTGGAAGATGAGGTAGCGATTCCATCTACATCAAGCTAATGCATATCGACTTCTTTCACTATGTGACTTGGGGTGTAGGGTTTAATGGCGCACCATGAAGAAATAGTCGAGTATATGAACCGAAAGGGTGTGTCTACAATATTCTTGTTGAGGAAGAACTTGTTGAGGAGAATGGTTTCGATGGTGGCGAATTCATATGACAGAGATGCCAAGTTACTCAATGGAACTCACAAATCTCATGTGCATTCTCCCTTGGAGGTTTGTCTTGTCTTCCCTTTCCTTTTTTCGTGCTAGCTCGATGGCTGAGCTTCAAAACATTCGCATCAAAATCGTCTTTGTAGCAACATTGGAGAAAATGACATTAACGGAGCTAATTATTTGACAACCTGATGTACTAATCATGCCCTAATCGATCATAAAACGGAAAATAACACTGTCTGTCTTTCGCCATGTACTCCATTAATTCCGAGCTTTAAAGGGTTTGCATAATGTTCCAAGAGTTATCGATTTTTCACCTCCATATTGCAGGCTCAATTACTTGCAAGTTACAAGCCGAAAATAAATGTTACTGAACTAAGACACAAATTGAAGGTAGAAGAAGTAAAGATAGCACAGGCCCTGGAGTATTTCAACAGCACTCGTCACATAATCGTCTACTACGAAGACTTAATCGCCAATCGAACTGTAAGACACTAAACTCGTACCCAAATCTCCAAATTATTATCCAAAAGTTTCGAAGAGATCTGACAGACTTCTTGTGTGAAATTTCATCTTAACAGGAAAATCTATTAAAAGTCCAGGAGTTCCTCGGGTTGCCTTACCAAAATCTTACCAGCCGTCAGGTCAAAATACACAGTGGACCGATGGCAAATCAAGTCGAGAATTGGGACGACATTAAAACAGCCCTCAACGGAACATCACATGAGAGTTTTCTTCATGATGATTACAGAAGATGACTGCATAGGACGTCGATGTTCATGCAAATTATGTAAATACAGGTAGAAATGTACAATCTAATGTTTAAAATACGTTTCCCATATCTGCTTCTTATGTAGGCTAGAACGTCCGGGTTCAACCAGTTTTCTCTCTCTCAAAGAGCCACAGTTTACATTTTTAGCTAGCAAGGGTCGACAAAAAACAGCTTCTTTAAAACACAATTGTAATCAGTTCCCTGGTATATATAAACATTCCGAATACAATTAGATTACAACTTTCTGGAATTGAACTTGTTGAAGAAATTAACCTAATAATTTCTTTTACTCTAATACTTTAACCTAACTTAAAAACTCTAAATTTGCTAGGCAAATAAATAAATACAACAGCTTAAAGCCGATATATACACATGAAACAAGATGGGAACAAGAGGAAACAACCAGATCTACAAATGTGACTAATTTCTCGCTTCGTCTGAAACGTTTCCTATGCTGAATAGCTGCATCCTAATAACAAAAACTACTAACATTATCGGGTTTCTTTTAACCAAGTCAGCTAAGGGTTGGTCCATTACTATGCGAGTCGATACAAATGGTTCTTGGTATGGTAAATTGGTCGACAATCTTAACTGTGGAAAGCGGATCCTGATGCTTTATAGTCGCACTCCATTTGCTGGGGTGCTTCCTTCGGTAACTTACTTGCTCTGGTTGTTTTGGCTCCCCATCCCATTTCGGATCCAACTTCCAATCCTTTGGCACCTGCACAATGGAGAAGTAAAGGTAAAGAGTAAGAGAACACCCAAAACCGAATCCAATAAAGAACAGTGGAAAATAGTTTGATATAAAGCTATTGTAAATTTGTAACGAATCCTTGTTCTTTTAGATATGGGTTATGAATTATGACAGACTAAATCAAAATGTCGTGATCAAGGGAAATAATTGAATAACGAAACAAAAAACGTGCATACCTTGTCAACCGCAAGGGTAAAGACTTCAAGGTCACCTTTCTGATTGATGTGGAAGCGAGTAAAGGACTTGTAGTTTGCAATACGAAGGGAGGAGAAGGCTTCATCAAAATGTATGTGAAGCCAATTGATACAAATGTACAAGTAACTTCCAAATATCAAAGAGACAATCGGGGTTGAGAAGACCCAGAAATAGAGGAAAACAGAAGCGTAGTAAATTGAAGCGTAGCCCCTAGATAATGACTGCATCCCCATCTTGCAAATATTGCTCCTAGTAACAGCCATTACCTGTTCCATCCATTATTTTAGTCCATAAAATGCAGACTACTATCCCACTGACCCACAGAAGGATAAAAGCAGAGAAGAAGTAAAAAACCAAAAGCAGAAGTGAGCTTGGAAAGATTTCCTAGAAACCTTAATTCATTATAGGGGTGGGCCGAGTGCCAGTTACGCATGTTCAGGCCAGATAATCAGCTCGAGTTCAGTCTAACAGAACACGAGCTTAGGCCCCGAGCTGAGTTTAACTACTAACTTTCAAAAAAAGAAGACTAAGGGAATATAATGAAAAAGTTAGGTTAGCTTACCTCAGGGACATCAAAGGCAAACATCAAATATTTAATGCATGCGGGATAAAGGCCAAAGGTCCATTTCTCAATACGAGCTCGAAGTCCAGTCGGGTCAGGAAAGTGCTCCCTTTCCATTTGTCTGTACCACTCATATAAAGTGTGATAGCCTGGAAAAAGAAATGGAAACAAAAAAAAATCAGTTGAATACATAGAAAGGAAATACAAGAATTAAACCACAATTAGCAACAGCGTGCCATAAAGACTCGATTTGAGACTTGACCTTACAAATTTTGATAACTTGCTCGCTATGCGGTGTCGGCACGTCACAGCCGAGATTTTGAACCATAATCTTGCTCATGGTGAGGTAAGGAGGGGACACATATATGCAGGCATAAAGCCTATAGATAGGTGACCCGTAATGGAAACTACGTCATAAAAAGCAGCAGCCTATCACTGCTGCTTCACAAAACCATAGCGCAGATAGTTAGTGGACCCATTTTCATTATTCCATCATATTACATAGCCAATTAATAGCTAGACGTTAGTCCCATCTTGTAAATGCAAATAAAATCCCGACAGTCATGATCAAAACTAAGATGTGTGCTACGTCAACAGACTAGACTCGTCAGCCTTCAAGAGGAACAAACAAAAAGTCACAAAAGAAAGGCGTGTTACCAGATGTAGCTAGTAGCTGATGGCGGATACACATTTCCACACCAAGCTCCATCACCAGCATCAAGATTAGAGCAGCAGACACATGGGCAGATGCATGGAGAAAACCAATAAATATTTGTCTCTTACGTGACACTTTTGCCGGGACAAACATAATAGCTGATATCAGCAGCATCACAGTCCCAACAAATGAAACATAAGAGTGGTCCAACACATACACCAAGGTGTCCAGTACAGTCGTAAAGAAGCTTTGCAAATGACCAGAAAATGAATCATGGCGCAAAAGATGGTCAAGCTCACACTACATACAACCAAGAACAACGAGTCAAACACAAGGACTTACTAATGTAGAAGCATATGTGCAACCCTTGTTTCAGTTATTTCAGAAGCGCCACGAAACTACAGAAAACTAATCGAAGTTTAGAGTTACCTGTGGAAACATAGAGAAAGCCAGAACAAAATAAATAATTCCGCCAATAAAGTCAAACTGCCAGTTTTTCTTTCGAAACTTTAATATATTTCCCAATGCTATCTGCAAAAACATATGAATACAAATTCACTGATGGTCAAAAATTAGAATACAACTTCAAATATTTGGGACATTTATTGAGTGAGGATCCTCTCCATTTTTTTTTTGCAAGAAATGGACCTCCATTTCTTATGAACGGCCTGGATTAAATCGTGTGACGATCTAATGGTTGCAGTTGTTTCATAAAAGTAATGTTTTAATAAATGGTGAGATAAAATACATTAAACTATGTGTGTATTAAAGAGGAAATGAAGAGAATTTAATGACCGACCAAGAGACAGAATAAGTTTTAGACGATTAATTGGTGACATCACATGACTCAAATCTATCTTTTACTTCTTATCCAAGTATATACAAAATATAAAGCACCAAAAAGTATCAAATGGGAGGGTATATTTTTTCAAAGTTTTTTTTTTTTTTTTTTTAAATTTTTATAGTTGACAGAGCTGTTGCAAGATATGTTATCGTTTGTTTGAGAATGAAATCACCTCAGTAAGCCCCTTGACCCATGTTAAAGTCCGTCCAACCTATATCTCTTCTCGCTTTTCTTTTAGGCCAAATGTTCTATTATTAATTTATTCTTGACCAACCTTGAGCTAACAGTTAAACATGGTCAAGTGAGGTAAAATATAAGCACACAAACTCTCAAGTCTTACCTTGCTTGAATCTTCATAAGAAGGATATGCAGCCTTCATTTCATAAGGGGTTCCATAGTATTTTCTGAAATTACTGAAGACATGAGTGGGATGCAGAAAAGCTCCACCACATCCATTTACGAGTAGATGGTGTACATGAATAGGTTTATCAGATGGCACATAGGAATGGCGCATATAATGATGCAGATCCCCGGCCATCCGGAGCTTGCACCTTCCCTTTAGATGGTCACGGATCAGATGGGCCACATTCTGTCCAGAAGAATGATCCCAGTACCAGTCCAAAAGCCAACTTGGTTCATGGGTCATTATGATTACAGAGTCACTTTCTCCAACCTGCATTGAGTTGAATGTACAGGATATCGATTCAGCAACTGTTGGACATAAAGAATTCATGAAAGGAAGTCATATGTATACTACTGCGCACCGCCTCTATTCCGTTGAGATGGTCCCAATCTAACTTTAGTAGACTTGGACTCATATTTATGAGAATATACCAGTGTTTTGATATGATGTTATGTAATTAATACCTCCCTTCAAATCCAAGTTCCCTATAAATTAAAATCCAATACACAAAAGAACAATTTGAAATGGTGAGTCGTCTTTCCCCCGCCCACCCTTTCCCCCGAATGTTTTTTCGGATTGAGGGACTATGGAGGTGGGGTTCGGGTAAGACTAAGTCAATACAGGTAGCCACTCTATGCATATGGTCAAGAGCTAAGACTAAGTAAATATAAGAAATTAATGATTGTTCAAAAAAGCATTTAACATGTTACTTTCGACAGAAGATAAATCCCCAGAGAGGAGAGGAAGGCATTTAACATGTTAAGATTAAGTAAATACATTCATTCAGCAAGTTATGAAAGTCTACCTACTACGAGGGAATTCAAATCCAAAATAGACAATACACATAAGCCTGTGATGAATCACCATTTAAAAACGATGCAAGATGGTACAGTCCATACTAGTTACCAATTTGATAAACATAGACCTGCTAAACCATGTTGACGATGAATTTTTATGCTAAGCGAGCGTAAAGTGAAGCAGACAGAAAATTCTATACAGAACCCATAACCATGGAAAACATGGAATGCCAGTTGATCTAAAGCTCTTCAACTTCACCACACACTTCATTTACAACACATGTCCTGTCGGATACTCGAATGGGTGCGACTACTTCAGTATTTCTGGTAAGCAAGAAAGTGGTAAATCTGTAGAAACAATTGAGTTCTACCCTGCATTTGCACATGTGTCTGATACTGACACCCTAGATAAAACATAGGAACAGCCTACATGTCACCAGCATTAAACAACTTGAACCATGTTCTAGTTCGTGGAAGACATACAACAAGTATAACTAATATTCTTGACAAAACTAGCTCAAGAAAACCAAAGAAGGAAAGGGGTTACGAATAAATAATGTTGTCTAGTCTATTAAATTTATAGGTTCTTTCTATCATGGAAGTAAGAGAAAGAAGAGCAAAAAAAATACAAGGATAAACAATACCGTACCTTATCCTTTATAAGTTGAGAAAAAAATCTGAACTGATACACATCAATATCGCCATGGAGTGCTAAATCAAGGCCAAATACCCACCATCCTTTAGGAAGCTTCAAGGCAAAGTAACTCTTCTTTTGAGGCATAAGCCACCCACCAAACCAGCTCTTATGACATATATATCGCATAAATGTGTTCAGACCATCAAACCAATCTGTTAACAAAAATTTATCATAATTGTGTCTTTCTTAATCAAAACCCGAAATGCAAAGACAGTCTATTGAAACACCAATGGGCCTGAGGGTAATACGAGCAGAGACAGCTGACCAACCACTCGTGAAATAAACAAAAGGTGATTCCACATTAAAAATTACAAATACCTACAGAAAACATCACAAAAACAAAAGACTTTGGAATGTCAATGACTCAACGCTATGTGTTTAGGAACTCTTCTCATCATTTCAAAACTTCAACTAAACGAATTTTAGGCAAAAGCAAACATGTTTGAGTGATTACTATCAATAACAGGAACAAAGATAAATTATCACAATTCACAACTGAGTCAATCGGTATACGTTTGACTTGCTTCATGACCTTCATCACAACTTATAAGTAGAGTCTAACAAACTTAAACTCAAGTTTAGTTGATCCCCAATAAGAACATGGAAATTCAAAAGAGAGCACATTAGTACTTGAGCAATAACCAACAAATTTTATTTATTTATTTATTTAAATCAAGCATAGCACTGTATTTATGTCACATATCTCCATTACTATAAGTTAATTCCAAGAGATGTAAGAACAAACCATGATTTCCGGGGATAAGAAAACATTGAGGTCCATCATAATGCTTTATCTCAGACACCCCACTGGGCAACTCAGGCTTGTTCACAGCTATCTGCTCTTCTTTATACCAGCATGGGGGCTGGAGAGCATATTCAAAGGGCCGAAAGAAGCGATTCTCATATGTAAAAGAAGATGGATTTGGGTACCTGTTGGAAGGCAATGAAATGTAAGGGAACATATTGCATTACTTTCGGTAAGCAAGTTCAGAAAAGGTATTTTTATGCTGCCTACAAACACGTTGGCAAGTATCCCGCTTGCATCAGTCCATTTATGAGGGACCGTTTAACATTGGTGGTCAGTTGATGTCCAGTTTCACCAATATTTTCACACAATATCCACTGGTTACCAAATTTTGAACACTCATGTGAAAAATGACTTCTATAACAAACCAAATATTAAACTCCATCTTTATAGATATACTTGGAAAAGTTAATGGACAAAATTACAACCAAAAACGACAACAAAAAAAGGGAGGACAATAAAAACGAGATGGGGCTATAATGTAGCTACCTGAAGTCAAAAGCATATAACAAACATTAGAGTAAAAGAAAATTGAGTTCTATATATTCCATATCAGTCAAGAATCTAACCAAATTTGTCAAAATCCAGATTCAACTCTCAAGTGATGAGATTTTATGAATAAAAAATGCACAACTAATTAAGGCTTTGGAGAATGAACAGCACGAAAGTATTCTTCCTTAGTTGTGCTTTAAAGGATCACTGTAGCATATACACAACATCCTCTGTTGTTTCCAGACTCAATCAATGCGCGATGGAAGTGTTTCTTGCACATCCATTTAGTTAACGAAAAAAAATATTCCAATAGTACTTTGATTTTATACTACAAATCTACAAAAGCCCATTTACTTTGAAGTCGATTACTGTATCCGGAAAATAAGACATGAAGAGGCGGCAGGCAGCTAGGTCAATGGGTTCAATTAACGTTCACAGTTCAGACTGGAAAGAGTATCAAGGGAAGGATATCTGGTTAGTCAAGTGGATCATAAATCAAGAGGAGTCCTAGTCACTTTGTCTATCAGATAGCCTGTAGGAAGGCAGCCCACAGCTATAACGCTATTCTATTAAAATTATCAAACGCCAATTAAGTCATGAACAGACAACAAAAAATATTTTAAGACTAATGTCTTGGCGTACATGTAACCTCAACATCAACATTGCTATGACCCATACTGTAGAGAAGCAAACAGCTATCGGTAAGTGAAAGACAGGGCAAAACAAACATGTTCCACATAATTTTAGCATCTTTTTAGAGTGGTTCGCAAGCTTGATCTGAAATGAAACTCAATGTGAAACATATAGCTAATATTACGAATGGAAAGTTTAGCTCATGATATGATGTGCTCAACATACGCTACAGTTTGCAAATTTTCTACCAATCAATGTAAACAAATTTGTACAGAGAGTGTGATAAATGATGGTGGTATTTTGAAAGTACACATACAGATAAACGAGCGCAAACTTACGCAAGATCACCTCCAATAAGCAATAAATTGCCACGTGGCAGAACATGAACCTGCTCAGTGTCCTTAATTTTCAGCAAAGGCTGAGCAAGCAATCGTGCAACAGAATACGATGAGTTCCCTCCATCACCGGTATCAGCCATAAAGTCAAACCAAAAATCATCTTTCTCTTGAAAATGATCATATAAAGGGTCTCCTTCAGCTGCATCTTGTGCAGTACTAGTCGCTGCCTACTCATGGGAAACTCAAATTAATCACATTGTATCAAGCGAAATAAGTATACATATTTCCTCATCGCAATCAGTTATCAGACACACAAAGAGGTATGGTGAATGAAAATTACAGATCAACTTATCAACTTTACAACGCTATCCTAAATCGATTTAGGAGAAATGCAAACATCATCCCAATGCCTAAAGGGCTTCGTGAATGGTTGTGTAGGGGGAATCACATTGCTCACATGTAAGCGGCCTTACCCATGAAGTAAAAATACAAAGTGGAAAAGAAGGGCAAGAAAGCTAAAGGAATCAGGATACTACGTCCAATACCCTAACCTTTTCTCACTCCCACCACCATGTCCTCTCCCTTCCATCCAATTAGAACTACTACTTATAAGATAAGGGGACACTTAAAGCAAATGAATTTTTAGTGAGTTATGTCTGGTAGACCAAGCTTACATGATTGTGTAGACTTAACTATGTAATAAGATTGCTTCCTAAGAGAAGAAGAGAGATTTTGAAGAGATCAAGTACCTGCATCATACGCATGTCAAAACGCCCAAGGAAGACCGTCACCGACACCAAAAGGTCAAAAACAGTTTTAAATAAATCAGCTGAAGTCCTGGACATTAGAAAAGAAGTTAACCAAAGTAAACTTTCTTTTTGCAAGTTGTGGGCACCAAATATTAAGTTTACAAGAGAATCTGGGGAAATAAAAGCACGTACCCTGAATACCAAGGGACCATGTCCAGAAACTCAGGCTTCAACTGTTTCTTCTTCAACTTTTCATATTCTTTAACTGACAAAGGATGAGTAAGAGCCCATCTGTGGATTGTCAGAAATTAATGGAACAGGAATGAAATTCACAAGGAAAAAAGTATCAAATACTGCGCAAATTGAGAAAGAATGATAGACACTCACAACATTTTCTATTCTCAGTCTTAGGGGACAAAAAGAGATTAAACCAAGGGACTTCCACTAACATGTGTATGCATCTATCATCCTCGACTGATTAACTAAGGGACTTCAATATAATCAAGTAGTAGATGAATCAATCAACAAACCCACATTAAAACTTTAAAACAAATGGCATGAAACTTTTTAAAGGACTACGATTTGTCATATTGTTTTATACAGGAAGACATCTATTTACGTTTTAGCAAGCCACAACTGTAAATCTCAAACTGCCACTTTCTGTTCACAACAAAGCATGTCGCCTCAATTAACGAAGAAACACCACTCCTTAAGATGGAACCAAGTTTAAAATAATTAAACAGAACAAATTTGAATCATAATCATCTTCATCCATAGAAAAATGGTCATGTAGTAACTCACCCAGTAGATCGTTCGACAACATAGTTAGCTATGTAAAGCCCAATAAAGGTGGCCCACAATGAATATATTGGAGAAATTTCATCAGGTGACTCTGCACCTGCACCACTACCTGCTAGCTGTCATGGGTAAAACAACAATTCAACGAAATGTCATAGCCACGAAGATTAAAATCCAATAGGATTTCCAACATTAATACCTCTCCGTAAATAACCCACTTTGACAATAGTGGGTAGTCACTTGCAGAGCCAACAGGAGCGAACCAAGATGAACACACTTGATCTTTAAACTCATTCATTTGTAAAAACCAAGACGGGCTGTTTTTTTCCCTTTTCACAAAAGGAAGCCAACTGTAGCTCCCTCTTTCTTTCACTATGGCTCGGTTACCACAGTGACTATAAAATATACAGCAAGCGACACTGATGACCTGCAAAGCCAGAATTTAAAGGAGAAAGATAAGAGCTAAGCCGTATTCACGCTATGCGATGAAAAAGTTAATAATCGGCCAAACATACCGCGCAATTTTGAAGGATGGTCCAGATCTCAGGTCTCTTTCCAGCCACACGAGCAACAAGCCCAAGATACCAAAGACCATAGAAAATAACATGGAACACAAGTAGAAACAAAATGGACGATATGTAAATTGTTATGAACAAAGACAGGTTCATCCTCAAATCAACTCCCATGGATAAAAGTTTGGGAAGATGATATACAGCCGCCAATAAAATCCAGGCAATATACCTGTAGAGTCAGTCACCGATGAGTTAAAAGTTAGTCCTACCGAAACGTTGATATACGAAATATTCGCTGAACAATCAGAAGGTTTTATATATGAAACAGAACACTCACCACATGCTGAAAGTTGAGTAACTTGGTTTAATTGTCTTCCCAATGAATGGTGATGAGAAAAAATAGAAGAATCCAAACAAACATAAATACATTGACCACCACTTAATGTTGTTGTCTAGCCCTTGTATGATTGTATACATACTGTCGAATGATATAAAGAAGAGGCATCCTAGAACAACAGCTATGATAGCATGGCGAGAATGTTCATGTGGGTAAGGATATGTATCAGTCAAAATAGTCCTGACACTCTCCATCTTAATTGTATCCAGTAGACTAACAGTTGGCTTGTTAGAAATCTTAGAACCCATCCAGCGGAATGATATTAGCTCCGATTAGACTAATTTCGACTTCTTAATCGTCGTAGTAACTTCTCGAACAACCTATTCAATTCCAAAAACAAAACATAAAATAAGTCCATGGGTACCAAGTTAATGATAAATGAAATAGCATCAAACAATATGAATGCAATGAGCAAGAGTTCATCTAAATAGAAAATGTGAAATGGGCTCGAAAAGAGACAAGAGGGTGATATTCACATCTCATCTTGAGAGAACACGATTTATTGAGTTCTCCTCACATAAGAATTGTAAAGTATACAAGTCTATTATCAGTAGATCACAACCCATAGATAGGAAGCCAATGTATTGATAAGTAGCCAACTAGACAAGGAGATCAAGACTCAAATACGATGATAAGAAACTATCCAGCCAAAATCAAAATCCAGTTCTTCATTTAATGACATACACAAAACATGCTACACCAACTCTTCTTACCCCCTCGCGTACCCGTGTTTAACACTTGACGCACAGACATGGGCATAACACATGCAAACCTCATTTTGAGCAAAATCGGCAAATATTTCATAAAAATAGCCGAGTCTGACACTTGGACGGAGACCCATGTCAAATGACTCTGATCCATCTAAGCAAGCTTTAAGTAACATAGTCCACAACAGACGATTTCAAACACTTGCCTTACATGGGTATGGCACATGCAAACCTCATTTTGAGCAAAAACAGTATATATTTCATAAAAATGGCCGAGTCCAACACCTTGACACAACCCATGTCTGATTACTCTAATCCATCTTAATGAATCTAAAAAACATAGTCTACAATCGACGGTTTCGAATACTTATAATACATAATTATATCAATCTTCCAAATCCCATATGCAAAAAAAACTTAAAATTATGAAATGGGCACTCCCTCAACCTATCCAATCACTAATCATTTCCTCACCACCCATTTCCAAACTCCGCAACCCGAAAAAATTGATCAATTTCCATCCTATCTTATCTAATCAATCAAACCCATCACTAAAAAAGCATCAAACACTTCAAAATTAGGGCAAAATAACACAAAAGTCAACAAATTTAAATCACCCAGATTCACAATTACTCAACTAACTTAACATAATCAATCATTATAGCAACAACCCATCAAAATTAACAAAATAAATCATCAACCCACATCATAAAATCAAATAATCACTAACATAAAACATCATAATTAACAAAAACTAAAAACATTCATAAATCATAATTAAACATAATTAATAACATACAAAATTAAGTGTGAAAAGGGCTGTTGTCTTACGTGGCACAATAGGAAGAAGAGGAAGAAGAAGAAGAAG